>DF366277.1:0-19841 GCA_000787875.1 Solanum virginianum
TTTGTTGAGAAATCATATTTACCACATGTATTTTTCATATGTTGATTATCATTATAAACCTATCTTCCTGAATTGATTATTTTTCATCAGATATTGTATAAACCTTATATGTTAACTTTTGAAAGCATGCATGAATCAACCTAAGGACAGAGTCTAGCACCTAGACTTGAGTACATTGATGGAGATCTTGATGTGAGTATGAGGTTGAGTTATTTGAGATTGATGATTCTATGAGTCTTCATAATTGAGTTCTTAAGTTTTGTCTAAATGACTTCTTCTAATTGATGACCTGAGTCCTTGAGTTTATAAGTGAGAATTGAGTTCATTGAGATGAGTTAAAGTCCCTGAAATAATAGAGGACCCCTTGAGTTTGAGTTCACTAGATGATAAGAGTCTCCATGAGACTAATTGAGATGATAGTGTCTCCATGAGACCAATTAAGATAATGAGTGCCTCCACGAGGCTACTTGAGATGGTAACGAGGAGTCTTATCAGCATTGAGTCTTGGGAGGAGTATCGAGCACCAAAATGAGTAAGAGTGAATCCCACTTGCACTCATTACCTATGCTAGCCCAGCGTAGGAGAGGAATGAACCATTACATCTCATGGTCCCATCTTGAGTTTACATCCCTGAAACAATAATGGATGGCAGAGTTCAGATTCCTTGTGGATTATATTCATTCCTTACCTGGCAAGTATGCAATGACTGTGGCAACATCAGTGTGATTGTTGTACAACCCCTGGCTCATAATGGTTGTTGTTGGTCAAGAGAAACTCCCAGTAAGTTCCCAAACTGAGTAATCTGAGTTGAGATGATATGAGATGAGTTGAGATGAGTCTGATTTGATTGATGAGTTGATGGGTTGATGGGTCACTTGTCTACTCTTTATTCTTGCTTTAGATAGACATTTGACATGTTAATTTTCACAATCCTTGATGTTGATTGTTGTTTCTATATTATTCTACCTGTCTCGATTTCACTCAGCTATTTTACATACCAATACATTCCATGTATTGACATCCCCCTCGGGGACTGCATCATTTTATAATGTAGATACACAGGATAGAGGTCATCAGCAGGCGCACTATTGAGGATCTCGAGACGTTCAATAGACTGATGAGCTTCCCTTACTTCGGAGGTTTCATCACCTATTTTCATCTTGCTTAGAGTTAGATTTTCTTTTTTTTATTTTGATTGGGGTGGCGATGGTTCTGTCATTGGCACCACGTAATAGTGATAGAGGCTTCATAGACCAGAGTTGGATGTTGACGTTGAGACTTGTGAGCTAGTGTATTCCTACTAGCCTTTCATTTCATTGCTATGTGAGACTAGATGACGAGATGTGCCCATTTATTTTCTTATGTCTTTTGCTGATTAGTAGAATGTATGAATGAATAAATGTGATGAGACCAAGTGGTTCGCTTGGGGACTAGCAATAGCCCCTGAGTGCCGGTCACATCTTGGGTCCCCTCCCGGGGCGTGACACTAAATATGCATTTTATTTAAAATTTATTAAGTGTGTTTGTAAATACTGCTTTAAATTTGATCATATTAATTAATAGAAAATAAATTAATGAAATTAAGTTTGCACATTTTCAAATCTAATATTTGTTTACCAAGTGCACTAGTCATTTGCTATGAGCTTCAACATTTTTTTATAGCATGTCAATATTTATTTATAGGGGAAAAAGGGTCAATATACCCCAATACAATGTCAGATATCTCAAGTGAATACACATAATCCTGCTATATTAAATAACCACACTCCAAACAGTCCTCGTGAAATATATGAAAATTCCCCTGAACAACATCAGACTCAGACTATCCCTAATAACTCCAAGATCAACTCTAATGGAAAACTTACATAACCATCTACTCAAAACCCTACTCCCATAGTCTATGCCACCACAACCCTCCCTCTATCCCAACCTCCACAACCTTGGACAAAGTAGAGTCTCTAGGGTCAAACCCATCTTCTTCACCATTGATCTGGATGGATGAGAGGTACTAATTATATTACAAACTTAGAATCTCCTAAACCAGATAATATTGAAAGAGAACTATGACTGGCAATGGATAATTATGTAAATCAAGTCTTGCTAAATAATCTTCTAAAACCCTTAGCTCTATCAATAGCTCCTACTCTCTTCCATCATATGCAACAACTACGGAATTTTCTCTATGTAACAACCTATCTTGAGATGAGAAGTCCTACATCGGAAAAATACATGAAAGATGTCGGATATATAAGGAAGCAGATCTTACCTACTAGTGATGCATTTTAAAGCCGTGAGGGCCTAGGCCCAAAGCAAATAATATTACTCACGGGTTATAAGTAAAGGACTAGTCTATATACTATGAGATACCTTTTGGGCTGAGCCTAAATGGACAAATTCGTGATGGGCTAGGCCCAACAGCGAACAATACTTCACAGTGTTGGGTCAGGATGTTACACTCAATCACTTAAATCCTTCACTAATATTAATGAGGACAACCCTTCCTTTTTTTTCAGCTTAATGGAGTTAACCCAGGAGAACCCACTATTCAACAATGGATACCTCAACTGACCTAGAGACCAAACCTAGCCACTCTCCCATGGAGGATAAAAAAGTAGAGAAGAGGAAGAGGAAATATCTCACCCCTTATTCATAGAAATAACGAACTTTAGAGGTTTAGACCTTATGTTCTTCTTAGAGATGGAAGAAAAGAAGTATATCTTCAAATGTCTTCCAAATATCAAGAAATTCTCAATAGATTTTCGTCCATCTTGCAATCCCAAAGCTGCCAAGATAGTGATAGTTTTGAGTCCAACCCTAATGACTCACACAATAGAAGCAATGTGTTGAAAGTAGTGCCTCAAAAGCTAGAGATTAGTTGTATCTCAAAATACAACTTAAAAGTAGGATTAAATTGAATAAATAAGTTGCAGTGTTGTTTAGAATCTGATTAGTTCCTGTTTTTAGGCAAATCAGCTGTAGTGTTGTGTAGAATCTAATTAGGTTCCTTTTTTTAGGCAAATCAGCTGCAGTGTTGTGTAGAATCTGATTGCGTTCCATTTTTTAGGCTTTAGTTATTAGAGATAATTATAGTTCCTATTTTTTAGGCCTTAGCGATAATAATAGCTTATTTTACTCCTTATCTTTAGTTTTTAGTTATTTTTTCATGTATTTATATGGCAGTCACTATTCTGATAATAAAATAACTTAACATCTGCTTTTCTTTCTTCATATTTGTTTTATTCTCTCCAACAAATTGGTATCAAGAGCTTGTTTATCTTAAGGGACCTGTGAGAAGAGAGTGAACTATAAAAATCATTCTAAAATTTGATAGTATCTAAAAAAGGAATACCAAGGAAATGAAAGAGTTTAGAATATGCAGGTGATGAATCTGATTCGAGAGTTTGAAATGAAAAGAATGAAAGAATCAGAAACTATTAAAGAGTATGCAGATAAATTACTCGACTTGGCCAACAAGGTGAGATTGTTTGGTAAGGATTTTACTAATGAGAGAATTGTTCAAAAGATTCTTGTTACACTTCCTGAAAAATATGAAGCCACAATTTCTTCTTTAGAGAACTCTAAAGATCTGTCCAGGGTTACTTTGGCAAAACTTGTTAAAGCTTTGCAGGCATTGGATCAGAGGAGAATGATAAGGAAAGAAGGTTCTGTTGAAGGTGCTTTTCAAGATAAATCAGAGAATGAGTCAAACAAAGGATGGAAAAAAGAAGAAGCTAAGGCCGAGTAATAATTATAACAAACAGGGAGGCAATCAGCCACCCTGCCCTCACTGCAAAAAGACAAATCACTATCAAAAGAAATGTTGGTGGTGGCCAGATGTCAAGTGCAATAAATATGGTCTACTAGGTCATATGGAGAGGGTATGCAAGTCACAATTGCAATAAGAAGAAGCCAAGGCAGTTGTAGATCAACATCAAGAAGAGCAATTATTTGTGGTGACTTGTTTTGCCAGCAAAAGAGCTTCTGAAAGTTGGTTAATTGATAGTGGATGCACAAATTGTATGACCAGCGACCAAGAGCTCTTTAAAGATCTAGATAGATCTTTTATTTCCAAAGTCAAAACTGGAAATGGAGAATATCTTGATGCAATAGGAAAAGGGACAGTAAAAACAAAACTTTTTTATACCATCAAATAAAAAAAACAGAATAGAATTCAAGAAGTAAAAGAACCCGCAAGTTGCAATTGAAAGCCCTACAGGTTTAAAACTTATAACTGATGTTCTTTTTATTCCTGATCTTGATCAGAATCTCTTAAGTGTTGGACAACAACTTGAAAATATTTTCAAATTGTTATTTGAAGAAAAAGCATGTCTCGTTAAGGATGCTGATAATAAGGAGATGTTCAAGATTAAGATGAAAGGAAGAAGTTTCAACTTGAACCTATTGGATTAGACGCAAGCAACTGCTGTCCAATTGGAAAATGACACCTAGAGCTGGGAAGATGTTGAAAAGCAAAAAAATCTAGAATTTCTAGATGAAGATGTTGATGATGTACCTATTAAAGGCATAAAAACACTTTTTGATATATATTAAAGATGTAATGCTGCAATTTTAGAACCAGGTGGATTTATGGAAGCTACTAAGGATGAAAAATGGAGGTATGCAATGCAGGAGGAGCTGAAAATGATTGAAAAGAATAATACATGGGAGCTGGTTGACAGACCATCGCACAAGAAGGCTATTGGAGTCAAGAGGGTTTATAGAACTAAGCTCAATCTTGATGGTTCTATAAACAAGTACAAGGCGGAGCTGGTTGCAAAAGGGTACTCACAGGTATTTGGAGCAGATTTGTACATGGAGCAGAAGAAGAGCACTGAAATCTTTGTTGATAATCAAGCTGCAATTTCAATTGAAAATAATCCTGTTTCACATGGAACTAAACATTTCAACATCAAGCTTTATTTCTTGAGGGAGGTACAACAGAATGGAGACATAGCCTTAGTGCACTGCAAAACTGATTTTCAGAATGCTAACATCTTGACAAAGGCTTTACCTAGAGCAAGGTTTAAGTTTCTTAGAAAAAGACTTGGTGTTGCTACTCATGGGTCAACGAGGAGTGTTGAAAGAAGTGCTTCAAAAGCTAGAGAATTGTTGTATCTCAAAATACAACTTAAAAGTAGGATTAAATTGAATAAATCAGCTACAGTGTTGTGCAGAATCTGATTAAGTTCCTATTTTTTAGGCTTTAGTTATTAGAGATAATCATAGTTCCTATTTTTTAGGCCTTAGAGATAATGATAGCTTATTTTACTCCTTATCTTTAGTTTTTCAGTTATTTTTTCATGTATTTATATGGCAGTCACTATTCTGATAATAAAATAACTCAACATCTGTTTTTCCTTCTTCATATTTGTTTTATTCTCTCCAACACAATGTCCAACAACAATATTAATTTTATGCATTGTGCCAATACTATTATAATCTAGAATATTCAAGGAGAACATAATGGTTGCTTTAAGTGAAATCTTAAAGTAATCATTATGGTTCACAACTCTTACATTTGTCCCTTCTTGAAACTAGGGTAGAAGATCACCATAAGGAGAATCTTCATTTTAATAGTATGTTCGAAGTTTCTGCTACTGACAGATCTAGGGAATAGTCATGTTGTGGCATGATAACTTGATCATGGTGAATTAAGTGAGAAACTCTAATCACGAGTTCCATCCAATGGTCTATGTAAGTGCTTCTCACCAACCTTGGCTTTTAAATATTATTTACGCTAGTAACAATCATATCATTTATGCCCTTCGGAATAACTTGAAGGATATTAGTGACTCTTACAATGGCCCTTGGCCATTAGGAGGTGATTTTAATGATATCACTAGTCAACATAATAAATGGGATGATCGGCCTTATAATATTTCTAGACTAACAAATTTAATAGTTGTATTCACTACTGTAACGAGATTGTTTGGTAAGGATTTTACTAATGAGAGATTTATAATATTTCTAGACTAACAAATTTAATAGTTGTATTCACTACTGTAACCTATCTCTTAGATCTTGGCTTTCAAGGCTCCCGTAAACTTGATCAAACCATCATAGTAGAAAAGTTTTAAGACTTAAGAATAGACTATTGCTTGGCAAACAACAACTGGCTCTAAAGTCATGCAAATGCTATGTTACCTATCTCCCAGACAATTCATATGACCTTCTTAAGCATACTTTAGATTATTTTCACAATATCTAAACTACCTCCCATATAATGTCCTCCTTTAATAATACTACCAAAATTACCACTTCCTTCAACACCACTTACCTTTCTAATAAAGACATCCCTTTAAGAAATACTAAAATTCATAATGCCATCAAATCATTTCAACCGTTTGAATCTCCAAGTCCTGATGGTCTCCATCTTTTTTTTTTCTATCAAAAATTATGGAACATTATTGGTCTCTTAGTGAAGAATTTCATTAATGAGGTCTTCAATATTTAAGAGATCCTTCCTACTATCAACCAAACCTATCTCTGCCTGATCTCTAAGATGAACAATGCCAATCATCTTCGAAACTTTAGACCTATAGGACTATGTAATACGACCTTCAAGATGATCACAAAAATCATTGTTGTATTAAAACCTACCTTCAAAATATTATTATCCCTTGCCAAACTAGCTTCCTAAAAGGTATAAGGCCTACCGATAATGCTATAGTTATTCAGGAAATTATGAACAACTTCAGGAACTTGAAATCTACTAGAGGTAACTTTATAGTTAAGCTTGATCTGGAAAAATCTTTGATAATTGTTGTGCTCATTTATTTATAGATCCTTAGTTTATTTTAAATTTCTCCCCAAGATATCTAAACTCAAAATGTCCTATTTTTCTACTTCTTCTGTGGCTATTCTTATCAATGGTATGAAAATTGATTTCTTTAACCCATCGAGAGGCATTCATCAAGGTGATTGTTTATATCCTTATATTTTCATCCTTTGCATGGAAATGATTTCTAACTATATTAACTAACAAGTTGATATTGGCCTTTGAACTCCTAGAAAAATCACTAACTAGAGCCCCTCCATTTCCCACCTTTTATTTGTTGATGATCTCACTCTCATGACCAAAGCTAATATCTACTCTGTTAATGCTATAAACCAATCCGTAGACCTCTGCAATCTCTCGAGTCAAAGCATTAACAAGATAAAATCTAAGCTCATCCCATCAACAAATTATAAAAGCTTTACTGCTTTCTTCTAATCTAGCACTGTTAGTATTACTCACACGAAAATTTTGGCAAATACCTTAAATTTCCTATCCTTTTCAACTCTCATAGACCTGCAGACTTCCTCTATAATGAAAAAGAAGCTTGGGATTGAAAAATTAATTTCCTCTCTATGACGGGTAGAACCACTTTGGTCAAATCCAACCTAAACTCTATCCCTAATTTCCATATGCAATACTTTAATATTCCCCCAAAGGTCTCAGCATTTTTGCATGGAAAATGTTCACTAACCTACATCCCCTTTGACAAATTGCCTTTTTTATGGTAAAAACTTCAATATATATATATATATATATATATATAGAGAGAGAGAGAGAGAGAGACTATAAATGTTATAAAAATTTACAATATTGTAATATTAGTTATGTCGATATTACAGGAAAAAAAGAGATATAAAGTGAAATACAAAAAGTATATGCTTACATCCTCCGTGGATATCTCGCCGTGTGGGTACTCGGCGGAGTAGCTGGATATTGATTACTTTTCTCCATGCTTTCTCTCTCTGCATTTATTTTATGAAAATATAAAATAATAAAATTTGCTACTAGGTGTTTTTGAGTAATTACACAAATAAAATACCTTTACATTATGCTAAATATTTTTGAAAAGAAATTACATGCATAAATCAACTTTTAAACTAAGATATATCAATTAGATAATAGGCATATACCCCTGACCGCAAAGAGGATCCATGTAATAATCTTGGCATTCTTCCTTGTGCGTATCTTGCCTACATTTATTTAACATAACAATATAAGTTTTTCGATAATATTAATAAATCTTTTATAATACTTGAGGCATTTCAATTTATTTGGTATAATTTGACCACACAAAACTTCAAGGAACAAAAGAAAGATATTAATAGTCATGAATATATAAATATGTTATACTATTGTATATATATATATATATATATATATATACGCAACACATTTGAGTTTTGACATTTATCATTTTAAATATGTTACATCATTTGTGTTGTGGAAGTTTTTCATTAAGAATAAAATTAAAAAGTTTTAATTTAATTATTTTAAATATAAGATAAAATTAAAAAGTTTTAATTTAATTGTTTTAAATATAAAAATATGTTTTTTGCTTAGATGAACTAATAAAATATAGAATCAAATACAGCCAATGAAGAATAAGAGGAGACCAAAGTGTCAATGGTGTGCGAAGTGTATGCGGAATAGGCACAGAGAGAGAAAAAGAAGTGTGGACGGGTGGTGGCTTATGAGTAATGTACGCAGTGGAGTCTAGGGAGGGTTAAACGTACGCAGTGGAGTCTAGGGAGGGTAAAACGTACGCAGACCTTACCACTACCTCATAGAGATAAAGAGGTTGTTTCTAGAAAATTCTCATCTTAAAAATGAAGTCCCATAAGCAGAAGATACTAGATATGAAAAAGAAGTGAAAAGAAAAGAAAAAGGAAACTCAATTAACAATGAAAAATAAATAATAATATGTAAATATGATAAAGTAATATATATAAGACAGATAATAACAGCATAGGAACAAGAATAATATAAATGAGAAAAAAATATTTGACCATCATACCCTTGTACCACCAGTTCTCAAATTTTCCCTTGAAGGAATGACAATCCTATTAGAGTCCATGTTGTCTCCCTTCATATAGAAACAATAAAAGCAAAATACACATCAATTTGAATTACTAGCTTTATTAATTAATCCTATTAGAGTCCATGTTGTCTCCCTGCATATAGAAACAATAAAAGCAAAATACACATCAATTTGAATTACTAGCTTTATTAATTAAAGGACAATAATAAAGATATTTTCAAATCTATTTACCCAAAATAAAATGGTAAAAAAAAGATGGTAAACAAAAAATGATATGATTTTAAAAGAATGATACCTGTAGAGATAAATTTTGGTCAACAGTGAGTTCTAGGGTAGGATTAGTCACAGGCCTGAAAAAAATCATAAAAATAATATTATAAAGGAAAAGATAAAGAAAGATTCAAAATGGAAAATAGAATTAAAGAATATGCATTTTAATTATAAATAGAAATTGACATGTATACTATCATGTCATGTTGATTCAAAATATATGAGTGGTGATGTTGTTCATAGGGATATTGGTTGCTAGACAAAAAAAAGGGGGGGGGGGGTTTAAATAAAGAGATACTTAGTTCGATTATTCTTTTTATAAGGATATGTTGATTAGGTTACTATCTAAATACTAAATAATGCAAGAATAAGGAGTCATCTGATTTAGAGATAATTTAAGGATTAATTATGTGTTTTTTCTTCCTATCGACATTTAACTGAATTCAAAATAAGTTATTAGTCACACACCCCCATCTCTTTTTTGATTGTCACGATTTTTATTTTAGAGTCAAATTATATAAATTTTGGTTAACAGGCGAAGCTCAGTGCTAAGTCTAGGCAAATCCCATGCGATGAGGCAAAATTCAAAAAATACGTGAGGTGTATGTAACAACATATCTTGAGATGAGATGTTCCACATTGGCAAAACACATGAGAGATATTGGGTATATAAGTAAAGGACAAGTCTATATACTATTAGGCACCTTTTGGGGTGAGCCCAAAGGGACAAATCTGTGATGGGCTATCCCCAAGGACAATACTTGACGATGTTGGGCTAACACCCATAGAAAACTACCAAAATCACCTGTTTTTTGTTCCTTGTCCCATAAAATCCTACATGGCATCCCCCGCCGCTGCCGAGACACATAGGCTATCTACCGACCTCGTTGTGGACCCATTTTGATTATTTTTTGGGAAATTTCCATCAAAGACCCCTACAGCGCTAGATTCCGTGGGCTGACACCAACAGAAAACTACCAAAATCGCCTATTTTCTGTTACTTGGCCCATATAATCCTACTAGGAGTCCCCCCACCGTGCGGGCCACCTTGGCTTCCTATTTTGCTCATTGCGAACCCACTCATATGATATTTTGGGAAAGTGGCATCAGAGCTCCTACAGTGCCAGAATCAATGCACTAACACGCACAAAAAACTACCAAAATCGCCTGTTTCATGTTCTTTGGCCCATAAAATCCTACAAGGCTTTCCCCGCCATCGTCAGGCTACTTAGGCCTTTTATCGAGCTTGTTGCGGACCCCCTTATATGATTTTCTGAGAGGATTACACTAGAACCCCCTATAGCGCCAGATTCCGTGGGCTAACACCCACAGAAAATGATCGAAATCGCCTGTTTCCTGTTCCATGGCGCATTAAATCCTATCAAGCGTCCCCCACTATTTTCGGGCCTCCTAGGCCTCTTGTAGGGCACATTGTAGACCCTCTCATATGATATTTTGGGAAAGTTACGCCGGAGTCCCCTGCAGTGCCTGATTCTGCGGGCTAATACCAACAAAAAACTGTAGAAATTGCATGTTTCTTGTTCCTTGGCCCATAAAATCCTACCAAGCATCCCGTTGTTAGGCCAGCTGGGCCTCTTTTCAAGCTCATTGTGGACCCACTCATATGATATTTTGGAAAAGTTGTACAGGAGCCCCCTGCAGCACCAGATTCTGAGGCTAATACCCTCAGAAAACTGTTGAAATCATTTATTTTCTGTTCCTTGGCCCATAAAATCCAACCCGGTGTCCCCGTTGCTGTTGGGCCACATTGACCTATTGTCGCACTTGTTATGGACCCATTCGTATAATTTTTCAGGAAAGATGTGTCGCAGCCCCTTATAGCTCCATAATCTGTGGCCTAACACCTATAGAAAACTACCGAAATCACATGTTTCCTAATCCTTGGCCTATAAAATCCTACCATGCATCCCCTACCACCACCAAGCTACCTGGGCCTCTTACTAGGCTCGTTATAGATCCATTCATATGATTTTTTGGGGAAAATTGAGCCTGAGCCCCCTGCAACGCCAGATTTCATGGGCTAACACCCACAAAGAATAAAGAAAATTGCCCTTTTCCTATTCCTTGGCCTATAAAATCTTATAAGGCGTCCCACGCTATTGTCAGGTCACCTGGATTTGTTTTTAGGCTCATTAAGAACCCCCTAATATGATTTTTCGAGAATGTTGCACTAGATCCCCTTGCAGCGACATATTCTATGGGCTAACACCGACAAAAAACTGTCAATATCGCTTGTTTCCTATTGCTTGGCATATAAAATCTACCAGGCATCCCCTGCCGCCACCGGGCCACTTGGACCTCTTGTCGGGCTCGTTGTGGACCCCCTCATATAAATTTTCAAGAAAATTGCGTCGGAGCTCCTACAATACCAGATTCCATGGGCTAATACCCACAGAAAACTGTCAAAATTGTTTATTTACTATTTCTAGTCCCATTAAATCATACTAGGCGTCCCTTGCAACTGCCGGGTCACCTGGACCTTTTATCGAGCTTGTTGCGGACCCACTCATATGATGTTTTGAGAATATTGCACCAAGCCCCCTACAGCGCTAGATTATGTGGGCTACCACCCATAGAAAATTGCCAAAATCACCTATTTCTTGTTCATTGGCCCATAAAATCCTACCAGGCATCCCTCGCTGCCATGGGCCTTTTAGGCCTATTGTCAGGCTCGTTGTAGACCCTTTTGTATGATGTTTTAGGAAAGTTGCGCAGAACCCCCTACAGTGCCAGATTCTGTGCGCTAACACCCATAGAAAATTGCCAAAATTGCCTGGTTCATATTTCTTGGCCCATAAAATCATACATGGCATCTCCCCCGCTGTGGGACATCAGGGCCATTTGCTAGGCTAATTGCGGAGCCACTCGTATGAGTTTTTGGGAAAGTTTTGTTTGATCCCCCTGCAGCACCAGATTCTATGGGCTGACACCGACAGAAAACTACTGAAATCGCCTATTTTCTGTTACTTGGCCCATATAATCCTACTAGGAGTTCCCCCTGCCGCGTGGGCCATCTTGGCTTCTTGTTTTGCTCGTTGTGGACCCACTCATATGATATTTTAGAAAAGTTGTATCAGAGCCCCTGCAGGAGCAGAATCCACGCACTAACACACACAAAAAACTATCGAAATCGCATGTTTCATATTCTTTGGCCCATAAAATCCTACAAGGCTTCCCCCACCACCGTCGGCCACTTGGGCCTCTATCCGGGCTTGTTGCGGACCCTCTTATATGATTTTCCAAGAGAGTTGTACCAGAACCCCCTGCAACGCCAGATTCCGTGGGCTAACACCCATAAAAAATGGATAAAATCTCCTATTTCCTGTTCCATGGCGTATAAAATCCTATTAAGTGTCCCCCACTGCCATCGGGCCTCCTAGGCCTTTTGTCGAGCACATTGCGAGTTGCGCTGGAGCCCCTTGTATTGCCAGATTCCGCAAGCTAGCATCCACAAAAAATAACAGAAATTGCATGTTTCATGTTCCTTGGCCTATAAAATCCTACCAAACGTCCCTCACCACTATCGGGACACCTAGGCCTCTTTCCGGCCTCATTGTGGACCCATTAATATGATATTAGGGGAAAGTTCTGCAGGATCCCCCTATAGCACCAGATCCGGGGCTAATACCCTTAGAAAGTTACCGCAATCATCTATTTCTCTGTTCTTTGGCCCATAAAATCCAACCAAGTGTCCCCTATCATCGCTGGGCCACCTTAGCCTCTTGTTGCACTCGTTATAGATACAGTCGTATGATTTTTTAGGAAAGATGCGTTGCAGCCCCTTGTAGAGCTAGATTTTGTGGCCTAACACCAATAGAAAACTGCAGAAATCACTTGTTTCATGATCCTTAGCCCATAAAATCCTACCATGCATCCCCTACTGCCACAGAGCTACCTGGGCCTCTACCAGCCTCGTTGCAGACCCATTCATTTGATTTTTTTTAGAAAGTCGAGCCTAAGCCTCCTGCAGCATCAGATTTTGTAGGCTAACACCTATAAAGAACTACCAAAATTGCTCTTTTCCAATTCCTTGGCCCATAAACTCCTATAAGGTGTCCACCTCTGCTGTTGGGTCACCTGGATCTCTTTTTAGGCTAGTTACGGACCCCCTAGTATGATTTTTTGAGAATGTTGCACTGGATCCCCTTGCAGCGCCAGATTCCGTGGCCTAACAACCACAGAAAACTGCCAAAATCGCTTATTTCCTATTCTTTAGCCCATAAAATCCTACCAGGCATCCCCTTCAGCTGCCGGGCCACCTGGACCTCTTGCTAGGGTCATTGTGGACCTACTCATATGATTTTACAGGAATATTGCATCGGCACCCCTACAATATCAGATTTCGTGGACTAACACCCACAGAAAAATACCAAAATTGCTTATTTCCTGTTTCTAGGCCCATAAAATCATATCAGGCGTCCCATGCCATTGTCGGGCCACCTGGGTCTCTTACCGAGCTTGTTGCGGACCCACTCGTTATGATTTTTCAGGAATGTTGCGCCGGAGCCCCCTACAGTGCTAGATTACGTGGGCTACCACCCAAAGAAAATTACCAAAATCACCTATTTCTTGTTCGTTGGCCTATAAAATCCTACCAGACGTTCCCTACCTCTGCCGGGCCTTGTAGGCTGGTTGTTCAGCTCATTGTAGACCACTTCATATGATTTTTTAGGAAAGTTACGTTGGAGTCCCCTTATAGCACCAGATTTTGTGGGCTAACACCTACAGAAAACTGCCAAAATTTCCTGGTTCATGTTCCTTGGCACATAAAATCCTACCAAGCGTCACCCGTCGCTGCTAGGCCACCTGGGACTCTGGCTGGACTCCTTGCGGACCCATTCATATGATTTTTGAGGAAAGTTGCACTGGAACCCCCTGTAGTGCTAGATTCCATGGGCTAACACCCACACAAAAACTATTAAAATCTGTTGTTTTCTACTTCTTGGCCAATAAAATCCCACCAAGCATCCCTCGCCGCCTTAGGGCCACCTGGGTCTCTTTACGAGCTCATTACGGACCCACTCGTATGATTTTATGAGAAAGTTATGCTGGAGCCCCCTTGCTGTGCCAAATTTCGTACAGAGGTTCATTTTATGAGTTTTTTTAATTCCATCTTCGTTGTATGGTTGCTTGTCTTTTACACTTTGAAATAATTTACAAAAATACCCCCAGAGGATAGAATGCTCACACAATCATCATTCCTAACTTTTCCAATAATTTTGAGGTCCCCCGCTGTGGGACATCAGGGCCATTTGCTAGGCTAATTGCGGAGCCACTCGTATGAGTTTTTGGGAATAGAAAAGTGGTCTTGACTGAATTTTAGGACAACCGGATCAAATGATAATTTTTTGAGGTAAAATAGTTTAACTAGAGGAGTACTCGACCGGTCTGCATCGTAAACTTGGTTAATTTTGGTTTAAATAACCATCGTAAAAAAAATTCATAAGAAAATGCGTTATGGCGGAGCAAGTCCGTGATAGTAGTAAAATTTTTGCACTTGATTTTAGTTTTAATAAGGGATATTCTGGTTTTTTTCATGCCTCTGTTATACTTAATCTATATCGTGTTGAGGCCATTTTATGCAAGCAACATAATGCAATGTCGAATCATCGTGATGCATGTCCATCTACGATGGATATTTGTTGCTATAATCAAGATTGAACCTATGGGGGCCACACATGGACCATGTATCTACTGGAATCATTTTCCTTCGGCATTTATCTTTTATATCTAGCAAGAACTATTTTTCTCTGATTTTTTTCTTTTTTTTCTTGCCAAAACCATAAACAACAACAACAACAACTGAACAACCCAAGTAATATAAAATAATGATATCGGCTGAAGAAACCCCTGAGTAGAAATGGGCAGTGCACAATGGAACCAACTGACGAAACCTAAAGAAAATCATATCAAAACTATCACAGGTCAGGGTATAGTGTTGTACATAGATGTAAAGCCCTAGTGTCTATGCTTGTACACCAACTAGGCCCCCTTAAGCCTAGAATGTACACCCAAGCACAATCAACGTGTGTGTATAGGTGGAGGGGTACAGGGGTCAGTAAAAGATGGTATGAGATCTCAACCAGTGTAGGATATCATATCACATGGGGACTTGAACCCCTAACTGTCATTCGGGGCCTTAAACCCTATAAAGGTCACTCGGGGCCTCTAACCCCTAACTATCACCTGGGTCCTCGAACCACTATAATATCTAATGGGACCTCGAACCCCCGTCCCGACCTGGCCTCCGATCGGAGAAGTCAGCCAAGGCCAAGTGTCTGACAACTGACTAGGCCTCGACCTCAGGAACAGTCAATTGGGCCTCGTACTAAAAAATAGTCAACTGGGCCTCGAACCCAAGAGTAATCAACATGGCCTCAAACCCAAGAACAGTCAACTAGGTCTCGAACCTAGGCATAGCCACACCGTGTGAATATATAACAAATAGGATTTGAACAATGCAAGTCTAGGAAAACACTCGCTTAAGCCTAGGCTAAGGCCCAATAGAAAGAGTATAACTAGAAGTATCACAAGTACTCAGTACAACACTAGACAAACCATTGATAAGTATAACAACTATCCAGAGCAACAATAGGCAGCCCAACTGATAAAGCAACAAGTATCCAGATCAACAATAGGTAATCTAGTGAACTCCCAAGGTGCCGCAAATACCTCAGCAATAGAACCACAATCTAGTACACAGGTGGCTAGGTGCACGGTATGTCGACCGAATCACTAACACAGAGCTATAACATGTCATCAGAAGTACAATAGACAACTAGCCCCTCAAAATTACAATGTGTATCCAACATCAGACAATTCATACTGGCAATAAGTTACTAGATAGGCACACATATCAATCACATGGTACACATTAGACTCAGCCTTTAACAAATTCATTCACAACCCCAAATAGTACCGAAACCAGTTATTAGAACAAATAATGCCACTACCATGCCCGAATAATGATCACAATCTCAAAAAGCATATATAATCTCTAATTCAATGATTCCTAGTAATATACATATATACAACACAAGTTCTAGCTCAGTCTATGGGAAGGAGAAGTCTAGCCTTCCTAAAAGGCAACTCCACATACCCTAAATCAGTCCACGCTTGATTTTCTGTTTAAGATGGCTAATTTGCCTATAATATCAGCACGACTGATTTGCCTATAATATCTCAAGAAACGGGGGAAGATACGTTAAATGTGACTAAAATGAGAAAAATTGGGGCCCAATTCCTATCTAACCAGCCTCCTAAAATGAATATTATGTCACCTCGAGTCTACAACCAGAAATAGAGGTCAAAACGAGGCTCAACACAACAAGAAATAGTCCAAAAGTCAGGTGACATTCCTTATTGATAAACATTTATTTCAACAATTGCTTTATCAATTTTCTCAAAAATACAGTCAAAATAGTAGAATCCCAATATACTATGATGTAGCCCCCGAAAAGTAGTATAGTTTAGACCAATATTTCACTTAATTCTGATGAAAAATGGTCGAGATATCGCAACTCAATTTTTTTTGAAAAACAACAACATAAACTGCATCTAAAGCATCATTTTGCATCAAATGGAGATCTATCAATTTATTCTGACATTATCACAGTGTGCGTCTTGCAAAATACATAAAATAGACCCAAATTTCACCAAATTCTGACTCAAAACAGATAAGAAATCACATATCAAAGTTTTCCATAACATATTCCATATACAGCAACAAATTGACTAAATTTAGCTCAAACAATGCACCAAAATCAATTTCCAACATTTCCACAATGCGTCTCTCAAAAAAATATAAAAGTTAGCCTTTTGAATTACCCAAATCACATAAAAATGATAAACAAATCTTAGAACCCGTATTGTGGTATATTAGAACCATTACGAAATTTGAGACTAAAGTGACTTTATTGGAAAGTTTGGGGACTCAAGTGAAAATTTTCAAAATATGGGTTGTTAGGATTCGTATGTCCTTAACTGTATCCTTGCATGTCCTTAATTGGCCCACGTAGGAAAAGTTTGGGGATTAAAGTGTATTTTTTAAGACTTAGAATCTTAAAGGAGGTTAAAGAGTTGCCCACCCCTTTGTGTTGATTCTCTATTGGACCATGTGGGGGTTGTGGGGTCATGTGATAAGGGTATATACAAGATAAGCTTATACTCTTCTTTTTAAATGGTTCCAACACTTGGACAAATTTCCAAGAACAAGAACAACCATCCAAGCCTCTCGGGTTGCTATAGTGGTAGCAACAAAAATTGCATTTTTTGATTCTACAATTATTTTGACGATAAAAACTTGGTATATTGAGTCCCCTAAATAGCGTGGAGGTATTGGTTAGCCAAAAAAATGCTTTGTTCTACGACTTTGGCGATTTGAATCCATTAAAGGGGTTTAAAAGGTATGGTGAATTCTAGCTTTATTTTATGTGAAATAAAGATTGTATGTATGTTGGGATATGTTAAATTGAAAGAAAATCTTGAAAATATAGCTTGTTAAGTGAATTATGAATATGAATGTTAGGGTCAAAAATTGGGATATGTATGTAAGTAGCGTTATATTGTCTTAAAACCATGAATTTGTGTTTAAATAATATAAAAATGATCCTTGTAGGGTGAAAGAGGTATTGGAATGGTTGATATGTATATTTGAAGTTTGGTTGAAATTGGGGTCTATGTATGTAATTGAATGTTATGTGGTAGCATTGGAAGTATACATTTGACGTTTATATGGTGTAATATGATTCTTAGAAGGTAAGAGAGGGCTTGAACATTATGTATATGTATATATAAGTTGCTACCCTATTTTTGCAGTCTTGATAAAGTGAGGTTATCTAATGAATTTGGTGGGGCAATGGTATTGAAAATGATTGTTGGTGTTGTTGGTTGTTGTTGTTGTGTTGTTGATTAATTTGAGTCGAGTTGAGTCTCAGGGCAGCCTATATTCTAGGGGATGTGCTGCCAAAATTTTATAAAATTAGGGGCAAATTTGGAATGAAAGGTCCAAAAAGGCTTTTAGCTAACCATTAGCGTTATTGTGCTTGTTGTAGACGTTGGACGTCCGGAAGAGTAAGTTGGATTGGCTTGGCATTTAGATTAGTTTGGACAAATGATTGAGGTATGTAAAACATTCCGTTCTTTGGAATGATTGATATTCGTTCATCAGTGTTCTTATGAAAATTGGTCTATTTCTTGGTCAGTAGCTGGTCTGTTCATATTTTATTGCTCACAATAAGATAATTTTTCGTTTAGTAAGCATAAATTTGGGTTAAGCATTAGAGTTTACTTTTAGATTTTAGGTCCAAGATAATTTTTCGTTTAGTAAGCATAAATTTGGGTTAAGCATTAGAGTTTACTTTTAGATTTCATGTCCAGAAGTTTATCTCTTGATCTTAAATTCTTTCGAGTTTAGATTTGTTAGGAGTTAACTTTATAGTTTGTATTATTTATGAAGGTTGTCTTGATGGGAATCCGTTCAGTTAAGTTTAGGTTTCATACTACAGGGTTGTAGCTGTTCTTATGTCAGCTTAGCATCAGTTAAGTTTGAATCTTGTCTCATTGCCTAAAAAATGAATATATTCAAGTGGTGGCTCAGGTTTCACTGTCTGTTTTGAGCAAACCAGATACATAGTTTCACTAATAAGTTTATAATTTGGTTGGCCTGATGAAATTGAAATCCAGTTGGGCATAATTATATGTATGGTTGGTTACTGTCACTAGTGAGTATAAGGAATTCTTTGATTATCTTGCTATTTGACGAGTGATTTGAATTAAATAAGAGCTATCAGCTAAATCCAAGGGACCTATATTTTCTTAATCCTTCACAATATGAACTGATGTATCCTTTGTTAATGCATGTCTTCTCTAGTCTCTGTTATTTCCTCACATTCATTGGGATTTAAGATCATTTCTTTTCTTCAATCCTACTTGATGCTCATTATCTGGCTAAAGTAACAATATCTAGTAGATGTCTTAAGGTTGTTACTATCATGTTGATTCAACCATTGTTTTCTAGCGTGATCTTATCTTTAAGTTGACTGTTAGCTCTCAAAACTTCAAGTTTTAAGTCATAAATTGTCACATGGCCATATTTGTGTTCATTTACATGTTATTGCTATGACTACATGTTGGTTCTCTATTTAAAGATCAGGTTTGTCACGACCCAACCCCGTGGGCCGTGACTAGTGCCCGAATTAGGCACCAAGACGTAAATACAAAGCCAGACAACAAATACAAATCTTATTTTACAAAAATTTCGACAAAGTTTCCTTTGTTTTATTGACTGTCCAAACCTTGCATACAGAAGAATCCCAGCATACAACAAACATATATATATATATGTATATGTGTGTGTGTGTGTGTGTGGGCGGGCCGACAAGGTCATTGCTGCAGATAAACCACCTAACATACACATAGCATACGTACATAGTCATACAAACTTCTATATCCCATACTCACAGGTATCAACAGACCTCTAACTACACAAACTGAATCAGAAGATGGGGCAGGGCCCCCGTCGTACCCTCGAATATACAGAAATACAAAATAGTAAAGAGGTATATATACCCAGGGTTTGCTCCAAAGCAGAGGAGCACTTTAAATAGCAGTTGGAATCCTAAGCTGGAGGAGCTTTCACCTGAACGTCTGTACCTGCAGGCATGAAATGCAGCACCCGAAGAAAGGGGGTCAGTACGAAATACGTACCGAATATGCAAAGCAGAAAGTACAGAG
>DF366276.1:6006-23215 GCA_000787875.1 Solanum virginianum
CCCGATATGCCCATGAAAATCACCCCGATATCGCCACTACTCTAGATAATGGACTCAAGATAATTAAAGTTTTCTCTTTTGGGAATAGGATAAGTGGCAAGCCTCACTTCAGTGTCTGCTTCATCCCTCACTACAATGAATTTGCACTCTAAGTATTATATTTTAGTTATGCTCAGTTTGATCCCTTTGGATTCCAAAGCGTGTCTCCAAAGCTTCAATCTATCATTAACTTTAGCCTGTGTCTCATCAATCAGTACTATATCATCTACAAATAGCATACACCATGAGACCTCCTCTTGAATAAACTGTGTTAGCTCATCCATCACCAAGGCAAACAGAAAAGGGCTTAACATATATCCTTGATGAAGTCCCATTTCAATAGAAAAATACTCTGAGTGTCCTCCCAACATTCTAATTTGAGTTTTGGCTCCACCGTACATGTCTATTATCACCCTAATAGTACATCATTGGAACATCTTTCACCTCTAGACACCTCCATAAGGCACTCTTTGGAACTTTTGTCATAGGTCTTTTTGAGATCAATGAACACCATATGAAGGTCCATCATTCGTTCCCTATATTTCTACACTAATCTCCAACCAGGATGAATTGCTTCAATAGTCGGCTGCCCCAGAATGAATCCAAATTGATTCTTTGAAATAGATACTTCTTTTCTTAACCTCACCTTCACCACTTTCTCCCAAATCTTCCTAGTATGGCTTAAAAAATTGATACCGCTATAATTATTATAATTTTGGATATCACCCTTATTTTTGTACAATGGAATCATTGTACTCCTCTATTCATCGGGCATCTTGGCAGTCTTCATGATAGCATTAAACAGTCTAGTCCAATGCCTTCCTTGACCATGTTCTTCAAAATATCTACTAGTATCTTATCGGGTCCAATCGTCCCTTTTCTTCAGCCTGCTAATAGCACATCTAACCTCCTCAACTATGAACCACCTGCAATAACCAGAATCTCGATAACTTTCAGAGTTTGCCAGCTCACCCAACTCAGTGTCTCTATCTCATTTTGCATTTAAAAGTTTATGAAAGTAAGTTTGCCATCTTTGCTTAATGAAAGACTTATCCACCAACACCTTACCTTCCTCATCCTTGATGCAATTCACTTGGTCCAAGTTGCGTGCTTTCCCTTCTCTCTCTTTAGTAAGCCTATACAATCTCTTGTCCCTGCTTTTATCACTAAGCTCCATATATAGATACTTAAACATTGATGTCTTAGCACTTTTCACTGCTATTTTTGCTTTTGTCTTTGACGAGTTATAGATCTCCTTAAGCCTTTACTTTTCATCCTTATCCCAACACTCCAACTATTTCATATATGTAATCTTCTTAGCTTTCACTTTGCCTTCGATTTCAAAATTCCACCACCAATCTCCTTGACATCCACCATAGGTCCCTTTCGAAACCCCTAGTACCTCGATAACTACTTTTCTAATACAACCAGCAGTAGTGTCCCACATGTTGTTCACATCTTCGCCACTACTCCAGGCATTTAAACTACTCAGCATTTCTTCCATCTCTTAAGAAAGGGCAGGAGTCAAGCCTCTCCATCTAATCCTTGATAGGGCATTAACAATCTTCTTCTTCTTATCTCTCTTAATCTCTAAATCCTTCATTAGAAACCCATGCTGAGTGGAAATATTTTCATTTCAGGATAACTTTGCAACTCTTACAAAGGCTTCTATCGCTCGTACGGAGAAGTAAGTAGTCAATATGAGTCTTAGCTACTGTACTATGAAAGGTAATCAAGTTTTTTTCCCTCTTGGGGAAACATGAGTTAGAAACAACTAACTCAAAGGCTTTAAGGAAATCCAAGAGAGACGTAACACCTTCGTTCCCACCCAAAACCAAAGCCTCCATGATTATCTTCAAAACTCAGTAGTGGTCATCCCGATATGCCCATGAAAATCACCCCCAATGAAGATTTTTTTGTCTCAGGTATGCCTTTCACAACCTCATCTAACTCTTCCCAAAAGAGGTTTTTGACATCCTCATCGAGGCCTAATGTGTTGTCAAATTACAACACATTTGATGCCTAAAATAATGGATTTTGAATGTTCTCAATGCGACTTTTTATGTTTTTTATGTTGTTCTTGCAGAAAATATAGGTCGGCATAATTTTGGGAGAAAATTGCAAATTTTGATGAAGTTCAGGACATACGAGCCAGTGTATGAGTCGTAGTGTGCCGTTGTAGCAAGAAACAATGTCCAAAAATTAGAGATTTGCAAAGTAAAGGTAATCTATACATGGCTAACCTACGAGTCGTATGTCTCACTACGACCCGTAGGAGGGAGCCTTATAGCCAGAAATAGTGTTGCCAAAATTTGGACCAAGAACTACAACTAGATACCACAAGAAGACACTACGAGTCATAGATCAGATCACAAGTCGTAGCAATAGATCATAACAGTCAAGTCCAAAATGCCTAGTGCTGGCTATGAAAGCATGATTATGACTCGTAGGTCACCCTATGAGTCGTACCAATGACCCATACCTGCTGCCAGTTGTATGTTCTATATTTTAGTGTCTTTTTGTAAGTAGTATAAATAGTTCATGATAGGATTTTTAATTTGAAGGCTCAATTTGGGGTTTTGAAATCACTTGTATTCAAACTCTATTATTGCAAGCTTGTGGTTTCTATATCAAAGTGGTGTTTTTCTTCATTATTCTTGGGTGATTTCTAAACCATGTTTACTTTATTCATTACTTGTGATTTTTCCCTAGCCATGAGTGGCTAAACATCCACAACTTGGGGTCGTGGGAACCATGAGGAGTTGACTTGAAATAACTCAGATTTTGTGCATTTCTTTGATTGAGTAGTTGCATGTATTATCTATTTCCTTTTATTTTCAATGTTGTTTGGTGGTTTCCAACACCAAACTTGATTTGGTATCATGATCCTGACCAAGGTAGTGATGAATAGAAAATGGGAAGTAGATGGCAGGATTCGATTGATGTATTCTCATCTAATAAACCAAACCTAACCAAAGGGAGGTTGACTGGGACAATGGGTAACGATTACTTGGCACACCATGGTTACTGACCAAGAAACATGTTAAATTTCGACCTTAACCTTCACAAGAGGGCCGGAAGAACCTTAATTATCATCCTGCATACGATTTCTCAATTAGAGTTATGTTATCTGGGGCATTAGAGTTAGCGAATCATGGGAACACAATTCCCAAGTTTTCCCTCAATTTTGATTATCTATTCATAGTGGTAGTATAGTGCTTTTATCTTTTTTTTTTCAAAATTGCAAAACCCCCATCCTAGAGAAGTTAGTCAATGCTTGAAATAATTATTAGTGAATCAATATGGTCAACCCCTGGATTTGACCCTAACCTCTGATTAGGTTTATACTTGATAGTGACCGCTTTACCGTTGGAGTGTGAATATAAAAAATTATGGTGCCATTGTCGAGGAATACTACTATGTTCTTGACTTGCCTTTACTAGTAGTTAGTTCAAGTATTAATTGCTAGATTCTCTTGTATTTTACTTTTGTTTTTATTATTTAGTTTTGTTTGCAGGGTCTACTAGGTTTATATTCCTAACACAAAGAGCCAAGGCAATCCCTTAGCTCCACTCAACTTGGAGATCCACCGAATTGTAAGGAGATTGGCCCAAGAAAATGAGAATATCACGATTGATGCAGCCGTGGGTCAACATAAGGAAGATGTGGGTGGAGACGAAGACCCACCTCAAATAGAGTATAGGCCACACTATAAGGATTACAACGAAAATGCATATGGTTGGAATTAATATAGGTTGAACCCTATGGCTATGGATGTCACGAGAGTAATAGTGTTGCCATCACTACCGATCGACATTAGTTTTAAGTGGTCTATTGCAAATGCTTCAAAATCATGGTTTATTCAGTAGTTTACCTTCGAAGGATCCACATAGTCATCTCCAGAGTGTGGCATTTGTTTGCAAGAGTATGATAGGTACACAAAATATGTCAATGGATGCGGTTGGTTTGCGGGTGTTCCTATTATCTCTCACAGGAAATGTAACAATTTGGTTATCTGAGCTTTCACAAAGTTCAATCACTAGTTGGGCCAAGCTACAAAGAGCTTTTTTAGAGAGGTATTTCCCTTTTTCCAAAAAGCTTAAACTCAAAGGTCAAATCAACAACTTTGAGCAATTGTTAGGTGATTCGATAGATACGACTTGGGAAAGGTTCACCAAGTGTTTGAGGATGGTTCTCGATCATAAAATCATAGATGATGGTTTAGTTGAGATCTTTTATCAGGCTCTTGACGAGAACACTCAAGCTCGCGCTAATACCATCATGGGTGGTATGTTTCTTGATTAACCTTTTACAATACGAGCCAACCTTACGATTTGTGGGGTTCGTAACAAGTTGTAAGTGGTATTTGTAGTGCCCAAGTATGATTTCATAATTGTTCTAAGTGTTGGGATCTGCTACGAGATAGGACCTACGAGTGGAGTAAAGGTTTTGTATCCCCGATATGTAGGATTTTAAAAGTCGACCTAGTAGGGGAATATTAAGTGTCAAAATGAATTTGACCCCTAATTTCCCCATTTTAAACTATTTCTTCACCTCAAAGCTTTCCCACAACATTTTTCTACTATTCCAATCAACGTTTTCATTAACCCACATCACTTTGTGGCAAGATTTTTTGGTGAGCACCACTATTTTTGGGTTTCTGCAAACCCCTTCTTCTTCTCGTTGTGATTAATTGCTCTTCATCTTCTCAAGTGGTATGTTTTTTTGATTAAATTTTGCACACAAATTATATTGTTGGATTGTTGTCTGTTTATTAGTGATATTGAAAGTACCCATGAGAACATGATTATCTAGACATGAGAATTAGGGTATGGTTGATTAAAATTCGCTAGTGTGGTTTTGAATTATGGAATTTCCCTTGTTGGTAATTTGTGATGTTGGCATGTTGATCATATATGTGTAGTGAATGATTTTTGATTGATCAACTTTTGGATTCTTGTCAAACTGCAATCTGATTATAGGTGTATAATTAGGTGGAGATTGATCGTTTGAGATACCCTTTACCTGACTTTGTTTTGGATTCCTTTCATCCCCTATGTTGATATTGGGTAGACTTTAGTGTTGTGAGTTTAGGGATGTTGCTTGATTGTCAATTATTGATACAATTTGTGGGGAAATTGTGGTTTGAATATTCACAACTAGGTTATATTTGATATACCTATTCAATTGATTGAGAGAATTCCTTCAAATGTTGTTTGAATTTTGTTTTCTTTGTGGTGGTTTGTGTAGAGAAGTTACAAGCTCCATAGGTGCCTGTTGTTTTCTGCTACGAGGCCTTCCTGTCTTATGAGTCATAATAACCCTTACTAGGAAACAACAGTCCCTTATCGAAACCCACCTATGGGTCGTAGTGATTACTACAAACCATAGTAAGGGTCTCGTCGAACCTGTCCTGTCTTTAAAAGGATTCTAAAAATTTCCATGATCCATGTCTACGACTCGTAGGTCACTTTACGAGTTATATCTGTGCATCAAACCTCCAAATCAGCATCTGGTTCAGTGAAATTTTTTTTGGGTTTTCATTTTTATTTTTGTTACTTCTTGTTTCTTTTTCTGTGTGATTCTTGATTGTTTGGCCTTAATAGTGCTCATGTGTTGTATGGGGTGTGATTTTCAGGTAGAGTGCCTCCAATGGATAAAAATGCTATCTCCAAGACCGAGCATTCAGAGGGATCTGAAAAGGTCTAAGATTCAGGATTGACCCCAAGGCAAATGTGCCTCAAACCAGAGCTAAGGCAACACAAGCCCTGATATTCATCGAGAGTTCCCCCCAGTCTGACAAGGAGGACAATGGTGATAGGTCAAGTGGCAGCTCATCACACTCGGGGTTTTATTCTCTTGAGGCATACAAAACTCAGCATAATGAGGTGGATTCACAGTCTCTGGTTGATCCATCCATCACTTCCACCGATCCTAGAAATATCAGATGGGGAGTTCTAGGGATGAAAGCGATTTATAATAAGGGGTTAGAGCTAAAGGGATAGGGAAAACCTGTCAGGCAGTTTTAGGAAGAGTCGAGGTTGAATGATTCCAGGCTGAGTAGGGTACCTGAGTTTGAAGAAGAGATTGATCGGCATGGACTTAGGTGGTTATCAGGGAGGTTAAGCAAGTATTCCCCATATCTAGCTCGAGAGTTTTATGCTGCCTATGCTACTACTATCTTCAGAGATCTTCCCAAGAGAAAAAAGGCCATTGATCAGCCCAAACTATGGGAGGTCTTAGTACGGCGTCAGAGAATCAACATTTCAGAAGAGACCATTTGCAGGGTTCAATTCGGGCCTAATTACAGAGTGCCACGTTCCACTACCAAGTATAATGACATGATTGAGAAGGTGAGGCTAGCGGTGATAGGGAAAAATGTGGGCTTGAGGATCAATCTTCTGAGATGGGTGGCTAGCCAAATTGTTGAGGGCTGTACCAAACCAACATGGGTCATAAAACACATCGAGCCGATAGTAAAGGCTCACCTCTCCTTTTCGGCCAAATTCTAGTGGTCCATTATCCACTACATTTACAGATAATATACTTACTTTGGAGCAGCCTGTATTATAAGCTAGTATCTTAGCTGGCTATGAAATAGACTGGGCACACGTCATGGTGGAGCAGATTCATGAGTCCGTAATCTGAACTAATACCTCATTACCATTCCACATCTTGATACATCTACTTCGCAATGTGGCTAAAGTTTGTGTTACTATCCATCTCGACCCATATGTAGAGGCCCTGCATACTATGAATCCCAGCCTGATCAAGGCTAATGAGAACCCTATGGCTCTACAGCGAGCAGCTTCTCCTACTATTCCAGATCCATTTCCTCCATAGCTACACACTGAGCAGACTACTCCAATTCCAACCACCTCTACCTCAGTTGCACCGGAGCAACCTCCATCTGTTGATACCCAGACGATGCCTTCCTCAAAGGCACCTTTACCAGACCCTTCTACGACTCATGTTATTTTTGATAGACTATTCTCTTATGTCTACTTTTGGTTTTTAGGGATTGGTGCGCAAGTTAGCGAAGACAAAGGCCCAGCTGAGCAGGTTGATGAGCCAAGTCAAATAATGGCTACATCAGATGGTCCAAGAATCGAAGAAGAGAACCAAAGTATTCATCCTTGATACTGTAGATCAAAGAGTTAATATAGAGGATGCTAGAGTCAATGCCTTCAAGGACAGGTTCTAGAGGAGGCTCGAGGGAGCACACCTTGCAGATATGGCTGCCGTAAAGAAAGAGTTGGCCAAGTTCAAGGCCAACCTGATGACTACATTAGTAGCCAAGATAAAAACCTCAGAGGTAGATATGGCTGCCGTAAAGAAAGAGTTGGCCAAGTTCAAGGCCAACCTGATGACTACATTAGTAGCCAAGATAAAAACCTCAGAGGTAGCACCAGAGGGTGATAATGATTTAATTGACTTGTTTGAGGATCGCCCGCACGCCCAAGGGAAGAGGCCCCTAGAAGTGATGATTCAACTATGAGCCAAAAGAGACTGAGGACAACTGAGGAGCTAGCAGAGCTAGAGGAGCAAATTACAGATGAGGTGGTGCGATAGTCCTTAGCCATAGAGGAGATGAGAAAGGCTCGGGAGTAGCAAATAGTGTAAGGAGCCAGTAGCTCAGGTACAGCTGTAGCAAAGAAGGAGAGCGAGCCCAAGGACTAGATGGATGCCGGTGCGTGAGCACTATGTATTTGATACTTTTGACCCCTCGTCGTTATTGATACTTGTGGATACTTTGTTCTCATTGTTGTTTTTATCTAGACAATTTGTTTTGTTATTGCTTTGAAGGATGTTTTATTTTTGATATTTGATTTTTATTCACTATGTTAGATAATTAATTTAATTTTGGGTTTTTTTATATACATACATACATATATATATATATATATATATATATATATATATATATATATATATATATATATATATATATATATACAATTTGTTTTGTTAATACTTTGAAGGATGTTTTATTTTTGATATTTGATTTTTATTCACTATGTTGGATAATTGATTTAATTTTTTGTTTATATATATATATATACACACACTTTGAGGACAATGTATCATCTTTTTGCTGGGGTATGGAAAGTTATGGACTAAGGTGAAGTCTGAGTAGCTTTTAGTCCATAACTATCCTATTTTTGATCCCCATGTTTTCTTGTTATATTTCTCTTTCCTTGTGGATGAGTTTACTTTCTATTGAACCAGCAATATTTGGTGTCGTTGATAATATGTAGATATATAGTGATTCTTTCTTTTGACATGTATATAATCTTGAATGGTCTTATAAATGTTGTTTTGAAAAAAAGCATACCTCAACATTTTTAAGATAGTTGGTTACTATTGCAATTTTGCATGTGATTGTCTGGCAATGTTTGTTCTGATATAGAGAGGGCAAGTTGATGCTTGAAGCATGACCTGTGAGTCTATGTTAATTGTGTATGCAATGCCATATGTGTTGTGTGAGCTAATTTTGTCATATTCATGCATTGTGTACTGATTCAGAACTTGCCTTGTTACTCTAAAATTAGATTGGAGATATTGGTTGATCAGGAAAGGATCTTAGGCCTTTGTTCTTTATGATAGTCTACTTTTGCCTAAATGACCTAATTGGAGATATTAGTTGATTGGGAAAGGATCTTAGGTCTTTGTTCTGTAAGATAATTCACTTTTTCCTAAACAACTTACCAAATATAGTAGTTGACCCTTTGTTCAAAATGTTTGAGCTTTACATATACCTGTTCTTTCTTAACACCTAGTTAGCCTAACCTTGTTTTGTGAAATACCTTGATATTGGCCCTGGTCTATCCTTAAACATATGAACCTTGATTGAGGAAAAACTCTAAGTTGAGGGTGGCTACCAAAGGTGGCCCTGGTTTAGGGAGCTGATATTATGTACTTGACCTCAGGCTAAAAGTCTAAGGTGAGGTGGCTTGTGTTGTGGTAATGTAACAAAAATAAGGTGATTAGTAGGTAAAGAAACAAAGAAGAAAAGATCATGTGCCGGGTAAGAGAAAAAGGAAGAAAAAGTGCCTTGAAATGAAAAGAATAGAAAAAATGAGTTCAAAAATGAGGCACAACTGAAATAGAAAACTAAAGCACTCGACAAAGCTTTTAGCTATTGAAAAATATTGAAAAAACATGGTTCAGGGATGGATTTTAGTTACTAATAACCTAAATTACCTACCAAAGCCCCATGAGCCTACATTACAAGCCTATAAAGTCCTAAAGTGATCCTAATCCAACTAGTTCAATAGTTCGGAGTATGAATATATGGGCAAGCCTATGTTGTTAGTTATCATGCATGAATAACATTTCTAAGAGTGAGGTAGTTCGGATAATGAGTATATGGACAAGCCTATGTTGTTGGTTATCATGAATGAATATCATTTATGAGAGTGAAGATGTTTACACAGTCCTTGAGCTTTGATTGCTTTTGAGTGAAATAGAGGGATTTCTTTTCTGTGAGGGCATTCACATTGCATGATTGGCATGTGACTTCTTTAGCTATTGTGAATTGTTGATACTCCTTAGCTTGTTATAGTTGGATTGTCAGACGTATCATTATATCTTGGTTTGCTTAGTTGCTATTCAATCAAGTTTTGAAAATGAGAGTTGGGTACCTGAGTTTGAACTGAGTAATGTATATACAATTAGGATAGTTGCTATGTATCTCTTATTGACTATTTAGATTGAGTCATCGCTTGTGGACAAGTAACAATTCTATGTTAAGGGTGTTGATGTGCTGTCAAATTACAATGCATTTGATGCCTAAAACAAAGGAGTTTGCATGTTCTTAGTGCGACTTTTTATGGTTTTATGTGTTTTTGTATTGTTTTTGAAGAAAATACAAGTTGGCATGATTTTGGGAGAAAATTGCAAATTTTGTTGAAGTTCAGGACATAGAGCTAGCCTTCGAGTCGTAGCCCAAGGTACTAGTCGTAGTGTGCCCTCATAGCCAAGAACAGTGTCCAAAAAGTAGAGATTTTCAAAGTGAAGGTTAGCTATACGAGGCTAACCTATGAGTCGTATGTCTCTACGACTCGTAGGAGAGGGCCTCATATCCAGAAACAGTGTTACCAAAATTTGGATCATGAACTACAACTAGAAACCATGAGAAGACACTACGATTCATAGATCAGACCACAACTCATAGCAATGGATCATAGCAGTCAAGTGCAAAATGCCAAGTACTGACTATGAAAGCCAGATTATGACTCGTAGGTCACCTTATGAGTCATACATGCGAGCCGTACCTGCTGTCAATTATATTTTCTATTTTATTTTTAGGGTCTTTTTATAGATTGTATAAATAGTTAATGATAGGGTTTTTGAAAGGAGAGTTGAAACTTTTACAAATTTGACAACTTTGAATATTCTTAGAGAACACTTTTCTTAGGGTTAGAGTAGATTTTAGGTTTTAAATTTGAAGACCCAATTTGGGGGTTTTGAAATCACTTTTATTCAAACTCCATTGTTGAAAACTTGTGGTTTCACCATCAAAGTGGTGTTGTTCTTCATGGTTCTTGGGTAGTTTCTACACCATTTCTACTTTATTCATTGTTTGTGATTTTTCCCTAGCCATGAGTGGCTAAACACCCACAACTTAGGGTTGTGGGAACCATGAGAAGTTGACTTGAAATAACCCGGATATTATGCATTTCTTTGATTGGGTAGTAGCATGTATTGTCTAATTCCTTTCATTTTGAGTGTTGTTTGGTGGTGGCCAACACCAAACCCCACCTACTATCATGATCCTGACCAAGGTATTGATAAATAGAAAAAGGGAAGTAGATGGCAGGATTCAATTGATGTGTTCTCGTCTAATCAACCAAACCTGATCAAGGGAAGTTTGACCAGGACAATGGATAATGGTTAGATGGCACACCATGGTTGCTAACTAAGTGTCATGGTGAAATTTGACCTTCACCTTCACAATAGGGCAGGAAGAACCTATACTACCATCTAGCGTGCGATATCTCAATTAGAGTTATGTTATTTGGGGCTTTAGAGTTGACGAATCATGAGGAACACAATTCCCAAGTTGTCCCTCAATTTGATTGTCTGTTCGTAGTAGTACTATAGCCTTTTTATCTTCTTTTATTTCAAAATTGCAAAAATCCCCCCATCGTAGAGAAGTTAGTTGATTGGAGCATGAACATCAAGGCCTACTTGAGGCACATAGGCACTTACTATATTAACTATATGCCTACCAACCACAAGTTTGATAAACATCATCCTATCATTAAACCTCTTAATCTCAACTACATATTCCCTAAGGCTCTCGTTACTAGGTTACCATTTCTATCCCTAGAACCACCTGAGTACCATAACATAAACCCATCTAGGTTCTGAGCTTTGGTACCAACCCATCACGTCTCCTGAACACATGTTATATTAATATGTCTACTCTTAAGACACTTCACTAGTTCTATGGATTTCCCTGTAAGTACTCCTATATTCCACGACCCTACCCTTAACTTAAAAAAGCCCGTGCTCCTCTTACTACCCCTACCCCTTACCTTCGACACCAACTAACGACATGACCCTAGTCCACCATTTCATCCTGCTACTAAACTAAAACTGATAACTCACTAAACTAAAAAGGTCAAAAAGATACACTCTAAAGAAACCTATGCAACCCCATACTATAGACGAGTGAAATACAGGTAAATTACTAAAATAACATAATGTGATATGTAAAAGCAACACAATATGATGTGTAGGCTCGCAAAACATAATAAAATGAGCTAATAAAATAACCCAATAATATAAAATAGTAAAATATAAAATATACTAAATGAATAACCCAATATATAGAAAACAAATCAAAGTAGCAAAGAGTATATTTCAAAAAGTGGTAGATAGTGAGCAATTAAAAATTTCCTAACAGCTAAATTCTACACCAAACAAACAAAAGAACAATACTGAGAAAAAATATAGTATGCTAACCATAGCATTCAAAGAACAACAACAGTAAGCAAGCAAAAAAACTGATTAACAAAATTTAAACAGTATACAAAACACCAAAACAGTAAGCAAGAAAATACAGAACACTAATGCTAAACAAGAAGTAAATACTCAAACTAATCAAGAAATAATTCAAAAAACTAATAAGAAGATGTAATGGTACAGGACAAAATCAGGGAAAAAACTCAGCCAATTAAATAGTAGATAGAAAGATATCACTTGGTAATGGATGAACTGTGTCTTTGCCGAATTACGTCTTCGGAGATGCATGCCTATGTCTTTAGATTAAAAAGTCAGTCGAATCTAGGATGTAATGCCAAAAAGAAAGAAATCTTCACCAGAAATCTTATCAAAAGTTTGGAATGTAATGTCATCAGAATCTGGACTAACATCACCAATTGTACTCGAAACTCCCTCGACCAAGAATGTGGATAGATCTGGTGTAAAATCAATGGATCTGATATTCTAACCTTGGAATTTGATTTCCTCACCATAACTAAGATAGAAGCCATAGCTGGTAACTCAAATGAAAAATTTCATCGAAAAACATCGTCGCCCAAAAAAGAGTTGAGTAAAATCAAACTTTCATGGTGTTGGCAAAGTCTGGATCAAATGTGAGCTAAAGATGAAGAGAAATTAGAGAGAGAAATACATTCCTTTACAACCAGAACTTGTAGAGAAGCTCTATCCCGGGATGACTTCAAATGAAAGGCTGGTAGTTCAGCGTTGGATCAGTCATGGATAGAAAGGAGAAGAAGAACTTTAGAATGTAAAGCTAGGAGATAAAGTCCCATAGAGAATGAAGAAGGAAGTATTCGATATAGTATTTACTAATTAAAAAGTAACCATATTGGGCTTATATATACATGGATATGTTGTAATTTTAATAATTTTTTTTAAATTACTTTATTTATTATGATTCAGAAAATTAGAAATAAAAATATCTACAACAAAATTTTCAAAATTCAGATTCTAAAAGTTGTAAATTTTTAAAATTAGTTAATTATTACCTAATATAACTAATAATTAACTATTTTTCCTTAAAATACTAGATGTCTTTGATCATATGATGTCACTTGACATTATCCTAGGCTAGACTTTCTTCCTTTTAAATATGAAATATATAGATTCCAATCTTCAAAGACTCAAAATGAATCTAAACATTTTTTTAACTAAAAGTTCCTCCCTTGTGAATTTGTTGTTTCATTAAGGAACAACCATTTGCATAACTCTAAGGATCAAATACATTGTGTGGGTGCTGATAGCTTGTTAAGTATTCTATGACATCTTGTAACTTGCATCATATGTATCTTGGTGCGCCATCATAATTCATTACTGAAAGCTAGTATCCTATCCTTTTTTTGGAGAACCTAATTTTGGATTTTGACATTGTTCTACGATTACCCAGACCTTTGTAAAATTTCACTGGGTAATGTTATTGTACTTTTTTCTGCAATTTTCATGTAGAAAGTGTATGTGGTGTTAGGTTGTTATTCATTAGTAATTAAATCTATTCTCCAGAACTTGTCTTTGTCCAAATGCATACCTTGCAGATGCAAAGATTTTGCAGAGTTATCAGTGGTAGACGGAGATGCCTTTGAGCTTCTTCTCATTAAGTCAATACAAAAAGGCCAAAGGTTTGTTATTTCCAAAGGTAACCGCTGACTCATTTACCCCTTTATACGATTATCAAACCCCTCTAATCTCAAATGATGAATTCAAGTGATTTCACACCATTGATCAAAAACTTTATGGGAAGTTGATCAATATTCTAGGGCATGATCATGTTGAATCTATGAAAGTAATGGTATTCTTCCATTGGATTGTAGGAGTTGCAAAATACCAATCCTTTGTGGCGAAACTTTATGATTTTACACCCTCATTACTTAACAAGGTTGTGGATGAAGCCTTAATGTGTGCAAAATGCACAGAGGACAACATGTTCAATGGATATGGTTCTCCTGATGATAAATTCTTGATTCCAAACATTTTGAAGCACAATTTCATCCTCAGATACTTTCATGAGAATCAAAAGGTACTCTGTCGCTATATAATGGCAAATTAGCTACAAAATAAATATTTTATCGCAAAAATAACAAGTAATTATTTATTGATTATATAGCGATGCATTTGCGACGTTATATATATCCTACTGCTGTATATTAGTGCAAAAACTTGGTGTCCTAACATTTCCTACGAACTTACCAATTAATACCCACAACAAACTAAATAAATGTTGAGTGACAGATATAGCAACGGAAAATATACCATGATGTCTTTTAGTATATTTATAAATTTTACATTTCTTGGTAACAAAAAAATTCATCTTTAGCTTTTACCACATATAAATTAAATAAATTTGGTAGCAGTAGAATTGATATGTGTCGTTAAACCCTTCATGAATAAAAATAAGTTATGACACTCAAAAATTCCCTCTTATTTCACAGATATGAGAAACTTCCTCTACTTCACCTCCCTACTGCTCTTCAAATCTTTCTCCCACTCTTTAGACATTACAAACTATTCTTTCATCCTCTTTAATATGAGAAATTGATGTAATATTGGAAAAGATTTTGTCAATTTTTGGGTTCGAAGTCAAGTAAGTTGTTCTTAACTTTTGTTTACTCTATTTTCAAGTTTTTTTTGTATACTGAGATGTGTTCTATCAATTTAAGTTGCCTTTCTTTGTGGGTTCTACTAGGAGGAAATGTTTTTTCATAATCAAGTCATATCTAGATGCAATTATGGTTTTGTTTTAAGATTTTACCGACTCTTTTTGTGTTATAGAAATCAGATCTTAACATAATCAGTCTTTTATTATTAGTGGTCAGCTATGAGTTCATCCTATAGATTTGACTTTTCTTTCACAAATTTTTTATTTGATGTAAGTAGGTAAAGTTTAATTTTTTTGTCACTATTACGTTATAGTTTGCTTTCTCTGCTCTATTTCTCTATTTCTCTTCTTTATGCTTCTCTATTTATGTAAAGCACTGCACCTGATCAGTATATACTGGCATTTAAGTTTGCTAGTTTTCTTTTCTTTTTCAGAATGTGTTATTACAACTTGTGAAGATATGTGGAGCTTTGTTTATTCGTGAACTTGTTTGCTATTTATTTTTTCTAAGAACAACTATATTGAATTCAAGTAAGCTCTATTTCTATCTCTATGTTTGTTTATTTTTCTCAACTTGTCCATTATTATGCTTGATGAAACTTTCACATGGGTGATAATTGTGAGCAGATATGGGATAACTATATATATGGTGTTTATGTTTCACATGTTATATACATATACTACTGACATTGCAAGCTCTCAAAGCTTTCAAATCCCATGTTTCACTAATTTTGCTGGCCTTTCAGCCTTCTCTTTTCATCCTCTCTTTCTCTGTTTTTTAGCTTCTCGATCTGATTTTTATTTGATCGTAAAGGTATTTCAATTTGATCTTCTCTTTAGAGGAAGCCTAGGTTGTATAAGTAGAAGATTTTGATTATTTTGGTCATTTTAATATTTATAGGAACATGAATAATATGAAGCGTGGTTGGATGTATAAGAGGTTGGATAGATGAGGGGGTATATTCTCCAGTTTCATAAGCGGTGTGAATAACTTTATTCAATATGCATGTTCTCAACAAAATCATATGAGTGGTGACAACATTAAATGTCCTTGTAAAAAATGTCATAACATTATGTACATGGATGTTGAAATGGTTAAACGTCACCTTTTTCAATATGGATTTCTTAAGAACTGTTTTGTTTGGAAATATCAAGGGGAAAAAGATGTTATTGGTGAGATATATTTTGGAAATGATTTGCATAGTTGTGCTCAATCTGATTAGGATATGATAATCCATATCGACGAATAGTTTTAACTCTATCGGATGAACTCAGGATGCAAGAAAGTTTAACAATTCCTTATGTTCTATAGCCTCCGACTTATAAAGTGTGGTGCATAACACACCCATAAATAAGACTCTACTAGACGCAACTTCATAACTCTCTAGGAACCTTGAACTCTATGCTCTGATAGAAATTTTTTCATGCCATGGGTGGGCACCCTTGGCATGGCTGGTACTTGAAGAATTATTACTTGTTCCCCAAGAGAACCACTTGGCCTCATCGCCATATCAACTCGACAATGGAAGAAAAAACTCAAATGAAAGGTGCATCATATGAATAAGTATAAGTTTACTAAAACATAATTTCCAACAAATAAGTTTGGAAACAATCAATACTCAACCAACTCTCTACTCAATTCTATGAAGTCTCTACTCAACAATTTAGACGGTACCAAGATAGACCATGGACACCCCAAATTAAAGAAATAAAATACTCAATAAAAATAAGGAAAGAAAAAGGGGCTCCTCCAGAATGCAAGAAGGGCTTACCAATTGTGAGAATGCACTGATCTGGACCTCAACGATGTGCGGATTTATATCCTTTATCACCTGTATCTCATGATGCAAGTCCAAATGGATGTCAGTATAAGCAATATACTGGTATGTATAATAACTCAAGAAAATAAAGGTCAACTCTCTCTCCTCAACTCACACAACTCATGCTCAACTCAATATATGCAACTTTAAAGTAAATTATGCTTTTAAATTAGAGTCAGTGGAAATTTACTCAGTTTAAAACATCATGCTCAATTAGTGTTTGCTTAGAAGTCTATCTTAATCGACATCCTATTAGAACCCGTATGTGCATTGGACCTATTACGAAAAGTTAGAACTAATGTGGCATTATTGGAAAATTCGAGATTAAAGTGGCATTATTGGAGAGTTTAGGACTAAAGTGGCATTATCAGAAAGTTTGGGGTCAAAGTATAATTTTTGAAAGTTGGTTCTAGAAGATAAGGTGGGATCCACTTGATAGGTGTTGAATTTTGATTGGGCCAAGTATGGTACACTTGGCAAGATTTATTTGTCTATAAACATATACATATACATATACAAGATCATCTTGACATTTTCTACACATTTTCATACTTAGAACAAAATCAAGCAAACCTTGAAGAACAAAGCCAAAAGCTTCGGCCATGAATAGTAAGTTGGAAAATTCTTTTTCTTCCATTGTAAAATTATTTTGATGTTACAAACCTCCTATATTAGGTCTTCTAAGTAGCTTGAAGAAGTTGTTGGAGCAAGAAAGACTTTCTTTCCTCAAGATTGGAATCCTAGC
>DF366275.1:5547-20464 GCA_000787875.1 Solanum virginianum
TGTACTAATAGGTAAGGGTTAGTAATGTCACACTACGGAGGTGGGCTGTCACGTAGTGAAATTCACCTCTTGCCTGGACCAAAGGGTTTGGTGAGCTTAACTTACCATCCTGCATGCTACACACTAGAAAAGAATTAGGTTATCTATTAATACTAAGTTAAGGAATCATGGGGAACACAATACCATAGTTTCTCTCCATATTATTTAAACTCTTGTGTTAGTTAGGTTTACTTTTCTACTTGTTACCACAACGCCCCTTTGGGGAGATAAGTTAGTTAATCACTTAAATTGGATTAATTCAATTCTTCTATGTCTACAATATTCCCTCGGGTTCGACCCTAACTTTAGTTAGGTCTATTTCTTGGCAACGACCGCTTTATCCTAAAAAAAAAAAGGGGTATCTTGGGCGACATCACTAAAATGGGTGGTATTCCCATGAGCTTATTATCATAAATTAACCAAAAAGGGTAGTGATCCTGTAAGGAGTTTATGAAGCACTTTCTGAAATGGGGAAGTTCCCGCAAGGCGAGTGTTTGGTTTACCTTGGCAATGTAGACCACCCCTAGTCCATTGTTGAGTGAACATCAAGATGCCAAGTAGTAGATCACTTGGTGTTATATGTCAGTTATGGTCCCTTCCTATCTATGTATGATTGTTATATGATTTAATAATTCCTCACGCATATTTTGACTAAGGCATTGAGAGTTCATGACATATTGAGCTAATATCTATTAATTACAAATATGCATATTGCTTAATTATTGTGTATGTTCTTTATTGCATTGCACCCCATATACTTAGTACATTCCAATTACTAACACATACTCTTTTTCATGATCTAACTATATAGTGACTGGAGCTCCTATCCATCTTCCTCCTCCACATGGCTATCGATTCGATTGAAGACTACTTTTGGTGAGTCCACTATCCCAGCAACAATAGCCATTACTTTCATTTTTTATCAAGACTGGTATATTTTTGCATACTATCCTTTGAGAGTAAGCACATGAGATATCTTGTACTCCATTCTTTGTTCAAGTATGTCTTCTCTAAACATAATTCTTACATCTACACATAGCATGAGTAACTAAATCCACAACTAGGATTGTGGAAACCATGAAGAACTAACAAAGTAAAATTGGATAATTCATGATTCTTGGAAAGTGTATATGCATGTATTAACTAACTCTCTTCGTTTTTTGCATGTTTTCTGATGGTGACCAATATTAGGACCCACCTAGTATTACTGACTTGACCAAGGTAGTAATGAATAGGAAAAGAGATTAATTAACAGGATTCGATTGATGTGTTCTCGTCTAATCAGCAAAACTGGGCTAAGGGGAGGTTGTACTCGGACTAATGGGTAAGGGTTAGTAATGTACATTATGGAAATGGGCCAAGTCATATAGTGAAATTCACCTCTCACCTTTGATCAAAGTGCTTGGTGAATATAACTTACTATCCTGCATGTTATACACTAGAAAAGAATCAGGTTATCTGGTAATACTGAGTTGGGGAATCATGGGGAACACAATACCCTACTTTCTCTCCATATTGACTTCTCTCTTGTGATAGTTTATTTATATTTTTCATTGATTATTTCAAACCCCCCCTTGGGTAAGTAAGTTGGTTAATCACTCTGATTGCAAATTGGTGAATTCTCTTGAGTCTACATATTCCCTGTGGGTTCGACCCTAATCTTTATTGGGTTCTATTTCTTGATAGCGACCGCTTTATCCTCTAAAAAGGAGGTGTAACTTGGGTGACATCACACACGTACTGTGTGGCTTGGCAAGGTCTATACCACCCTCCGTATGGGTGCCTACATTGAACTTTTCTAAGTATGGGATTATCGTTTCGAACCTCCTTCAACTGAAAAATTTTCTAAGTGTTAGATCACGGGCAAGTGTACCATCCGTATGATGCCTCACAGACCATACCACCCCTCCTAAAACTTTAACTTCAATTTCTCTACTCATTTCATTAATAGCATTTTCATAAATATAGTTTATCCTAAGGTACTTTTATGACTTTCTATGCTACCTAAAGACATTCAAATGACTGATACTTTATTTCTTTCATTCAAATTCAATCTTACACTTAGAATTCTCTCAAGTCACTCTCAAGAACACTCTCTCAAATGACTCTTATGAATCTAAGCTTGGGAATCAAGGGAAGGCTCATTCTTCTTCAAATTTCTTCTTAAATATTCTTCATTAGCTAAGGTGTGTAGGATTGATTCCTGATCCCTTTCAACCAAGAAGCCAAACTTTTTTTATTTTGATTTCATGAAACTTTTCTTACTTTAAATATGGGCTTTGGATATTATTGATTATTAAATTTAATTGAAGTGTGGGTTGTGTTTTATTGATTATTTGAAGTTGATTTAAACCCTAATATATTGACTTACATTAATATCATGAATATTTGAATATGCATTGTCTCTTTAAAGTTTCTTTTAAGCATGGGTAATTAATATTATGATTTGAATGTGTATTTTACTTATGGATTTACTTGAATTTCATATTAAACTGTTGATTTTAGATTGAATCTATATTACTCATTGCTGTTCACATATCATTCATAACATATGCATTCATGACCATTGGATTTATGCAATTATGAAGTAGGTTAAGCCTATTGATGTTTATGTATATGATTTTGATAAGATTATGGTTATGACAAGAATGTGATCATATAAATGTCTATGAAATGGCTCTTTGAGCATTTTGGGTGCTTGCACCGTTTCATATTTGTGCATGAGCTATTCCTATGCATGAGAAGCATGGTTATAACTATGATTTAGCTTTGAACTAAACTATGAATGATTATGAATAATGTTTTGCTTTTAAGAACATGTATGCATTGAAATGATTTGAAATGACTAATGTTTCTTTTGAAAGTATGTACATGTATAAGTATTCTCATGGAATGTTTTGACTTAGCACCGATGGATTGGGGGCGTTAGGGCTATCCCCAAATGCCCTCTCCCATTCCTTGAACTATGTGCCAGTACAGGTATATGGTAGCCATTACCGAAATGACCGGGTCATAAAAGATGGTTACACATTGATATGATCAGATATGATTTCAAAAATCCTTCTGAAATGATATAATCGTATGGAAGGTGTCCATCTACCAAAATAACGAGGTCGTAAGGTGTGATGTAGATTACCCTTGGCAAGTAATCTTCTCCTACAAATGGGAGGTCTACATAGGACTAGTTCATCTAATAGCACACATTAGTTTTATTTGTCGATTATATTTCATCACCACTATATATGAGCATTATTACATTTCATACATCATGAATTTCATACCATCTTGTTATATTACTTTCCTTTGCTACTTCCTTTATCCACCGTATGATGGTTAGCTTGGATCTTGAGATTGCTTGTTATGGTGAGTCCTATCATCCATTGATGAACCACCATTCCTCTACCTATGGTGCATTGTTTACATTTATTACTTTGAGGGTGAGTCTGGTATGTCTTGGCCCATGTCTTATCTTATGACCTGAGGTATTATTGGACATCTTGTAAACTCTTTTATATTTATATGTTAAATGTTGTATTTAGAGATTATGTTCATGGTTATAGCTACCTATTAGTTATCCTAATATGGAATGGCTAGGAGTATTATGTCATGTTTATATGTTATTATGTGAAAGGTCCTAAGTCCCAAATTACCCCGATAGAGTGAGTCATACTTACCTGCCCCTTAGTATTATGCATTACGTGTTATGTGAATCCACGTTACCCCTTTCCCTATGATATTCCCATAGTGTGAGTCCTACTTTCCCATCCCTTAGAATTATGTATTTACTATCTATATGCGCTTCCGAACTAATAATGTGTGAATGGATGCTACGAGGTTTATTTAGGGACTCTCAAGTTCCCATTCGCTATTTCACTCCTAGACCTTAGTTCTAGGTTGTAACAAATATGTTTTGTAGGGGCTGGCTTAGTTAAGTTCTTTAGAAGCATCATAATGACGTAGTTTAGGAGTTAAATGAATTGAATATGACTAAAAAGCCCTTTCACTTAAAATCTAAAAAACTCATCCATGAAACCACATTCACGATTTGTAATCCATTCCAGGGGTCGTGCTTTGGCTCGTGCTTGGCATGGTCCCCAAAAAATTAAGCTATTGGAATTCGCACCTTGAAACCATGAAACCCCATGTATGGTCGGTTCTTATTACTACTCTCAAAAGACGAGATGTGCTCATATATTCTTTAAGGAAAATATCTTAATCACCTCAAATCAACATGTTCTTTCATTCAAAAATATGCTTTCAAAAAGAAAAATTCCAAGCTTATTAAAACTCTTTCTCAATTACAATCATTTAGACTCAACTCTCAAACTTCTTTAGACTCACAAAATACATATTGTTAGTTCAAATCACTCTTTTCAACAATGCATAAAAGATATAATATTTACTCAAAATATGCATGTAAAAGTCATGATCATCAAATGAATTATGGTTCATGAAAATAAGGCAAAAAGAGATGGAATTAGCCTTCACTAAAACTGCAGGATCTATCTATGAGACCCCATTTACAAGTTGTAAACAAATCTATGGATCATAGAACACCCTTCGTGGTCACTAGGCAAAAACTTGGGTTTCAGAACTTGGGGTCTATGATCACCTTTTATGAGTTGTATACCCTTCCATGAGCTCATTATGTCAAGTCGTACAAAAAGTACTAAGACTATATTTTGGGCTTAAACCCATAAAATCCCTTCTATTGGTTGTAGATTTGAATACAAGTCATAGACCCTATTCGTCAGAGGGACAATAGCTCATCTTAATACTTGGTCCTACAAAGGCCCATCTATGTGTTGTAGAAGGTTCTATGACCTGTCTTGTTCATTCGAAAAAAAGATACTGAGATTGAGTCTCAGGGATTAAAAACTACAAACACGTTCTACAGCTTATAGAAATTTCTATGGATCTTAAAACTTAGTTCGTAAAATCTGGTTGAGTCTTATCACGACAGGACCTTAATTCCATAAGACCCCATCTATGGTCCATGAATAATTCTATGAATCATAGATATTATCTATAGAAGTGAAATTTCTGCAGAACTTCAATTTTTTATGTATCTCTCAGAGCTTTCTAAGTTAGGATATATTAAGAGGGTATTACATCATGTAAGATTAGTTCTCTATGCATTTATGAATTAGAAAGTAGTGGTTATTACTATCACGACCCGATCCAGATCATTATGGCATCTGTCCGATCCCAGCTACAGGCCTGCCAAACCCTTCTCCCCATGCATATATGCTAACTTTCTAGTCAAGCCAAATTGATATAATAATAATAATAATAATACAAATAATCGAAACCTTCCCTGAATCTGGAAGTCAACTATACAGAACTATAATAGATGGAAATTACATGTAACAAAAAGCATAATATAATATATAACCAAAGAGTGCTTCCACAAATACATAGTACTATTGTACAAGGCCAAATGTTTGAAAATAAAAGATGGCCATCAAAAGAAGGAGACTATGTCAAAGATAGAGCTGCCGATGCTTACCCAAAAGAAGTCTTCTGCGTGCTCCCAAATCCCTAACTCAGCAATCACGGCCCGTACCTGGACCTGCACCATGGGAAGATGTAGAAATGTAGGGGGTGAGTATAAGAAAAGGCACCCAATAGGTATCATCCCAAGTGAAATAATATACATATGAAAAGCTAAAAATACAGAACTGGAGCGAATCGAACAACTCGAAATTCAAATCAAGGATAAGCATGTCTAGAAGACTCTCTAATGCTCAGCTGAACCAACCCAAGTGATGAACAAGATAACTCAACTAGCCCAAGTGAGGAACAATGATAGCCTATACTAACTCAAGTGATGAACAATGATACCGACTGATGAAAATATTGTAGGCCCATACCACAACTGCCCCTAAATGAGACATAGTGTTGTACACTGGTGCAAGGCCCTAATAAATATGCCTATATACTAGCTGGGCCCCCATAAACCTAGAAGCTACACCTACACATAATTTGATCAACCAAATCATGATAGGACCTAACTCCCCATATCACATAATCACAAGTCAGCTATACATGGGTGTAAGGCATTAGTGTCTAAGACTGAATGCCCCTTGAGCCCCCATAAGCCCAAAGGGTACACCATGCACAAAATAGAGTATATATAGGTGCAGTGATACAAGGATTGGTAAGTGATAGCAAACCCTCAACCACCTAACTGAATCTGAACCACTACCCAACTCAGATGGAAGGAGAGAACACGTAACCCAAATCGGAACCACAAATGTGACTTAGTAAGTACCTTAGTCTGGATTGGGCCTTAGACTATACCTGGACTGGACCTCAAGTATCCCCCTAGACTAGACATCAATCCGGCAAGACCCTGGACTAGACATCAGGGCATGCAGCACCTCGAATAGGACATCAGGGCGTGATGACAAACTATGCCTACAATATGTAGTTAAGAGTAGAACACATAATTAGTTCCTAGAACGTAACATGTTTCCTAGTATTTGATAACCCAACATGCATATAAGCAACCAGATAGATGTATGAATCAACAGAAGTAGTATATCATTATATCTAGTTGTCAACAAGTTCACCCGAGCTAAAGACACAGTATGTATCTAGAATGATCAGAACCAGGCTAATAATATCCAGGCTAGCTAGTGATGGTAACAAGACCTTAGGGTAGAATAATAGGCGGTCTAATTGATAATTTCAGCAACATCCCAACAAATAATATGGCCCAGCTAACCTCGAGTATAGCATACATCCCATCATTCGAATCACAATTCAGTTACCAAAGAGTTAGGAATATGAAATATCAACCACATCAGAATAACGGGATCATAGTTCCAAGGTCACAAGGCATAGCCAGTAGTATAACTAATAATAAGCCTCCCAATATCACATAACCCTCGTAGAAGATGACCCACATGGGTAAATAGGTAACCAGATAGACATATTACACTCCAATCCCACTGATAAGAGAGTAACTAAAGAGTCCATATGTTGAACTCATTTTGGGGTTAAATTATAAGGAAACATTACACTTCATGTACTAATAATACTAATTGCTAACAAATATGCATGTGCTCTGATAGAAAATAAAGTTGAAAGTGCGCAAAGGGGCAAGACATGTGGAATCTTAGAAAGTAAGTAAAAGTGCAAAGAGGCGGTGAAAAGCGATGTCGTCAACATCCTTGGTGATCCGCTGAATGCTCTTGGAGATCACCAAACTATATAGCATTCAAGGTTCTAAGTCAATTCAAAAGTGCAGTCAGAATCGATGTTGCAAAGAATACTAAGTGATACACCAAAGTACACAAGTAACCACCTGAAGTTGCAACACCCAAAGCCCCAAAACCCTGACAGAAAGGCAATATGAAGAATATTTTAACACATCATCGAATTGGATAGGCGGAGGAAAAAGTCATCACCTAATGTTGTAGTGGAAGAACCCTCATGAAGATGCATAGGAAAGCGGTCAAGTGCACATTAGATGCATCACCGAAGTGCTCGATGATTGTCGGCCTTGACCGACGAATGACATTTTGGAACACAAACTTTTACTTTTTGCATGGTGTATATAAGCAATATTAGAAAGGGAATTATACAACATCTATTCATTCCATATCAGAACAATTATTCTATAGTAGTAATACATCAAACATTCCTCTTAGAGTGCAAGGGAAGCTACAGTTTTGAAGCTTTTGGGCATCAAATTGGAGAAGATTAGATTTTGATAATCAAATGATTTGTACTAAATCTTGTTACCCGTAACATTTGCTACTATGTATGGTATTCAATCTTTAATTTCTCAAATGTATGGCTAAAACCCCTAAGTTAGGGGTGTGCTTTAGATATGGGTCTTTAATTTATTTAATGGGTTTGTGATATCTTGACTTCTCCATAGTTGATTATTACCATAGCTGGAACTATTAGAGGGTGGAATAGATATAATGGCCAAAATTCTTACGGGGTTTCAATTAACATCTGCATTCATGGATTCAATGGCAAAGGTAGTGGGGGTTTTACTGTGACTTCTTAGGTCAAGTGTGTCCTTGGCGATCTGTGTGTGATATCTTAGTTGATTCATATAAAACACCCATATATCATGGGTGATTTGGGTTATGAGCAATCCTGCCTATTACTCAATATCAACTTATTTAGTCAAGTATTTAAACCTATTTGATAGATTAATTCTCATACTTGCACATTCCCAATATTTTCCCTTAATAGATGTTTAATTTGTTAATTGGAAATTGTTAATTGAACACTTATTGCAACCTCCCATATCCTACAATTACTTGGTCCAATGACTCACTTCTGCCTTGAACAATGATTCTCAACCTCTACAGTTGTGTTATTATACTGATCACAGCCGCCCCTTCTATCTTTGAAGAGTCGGGTAGAGCGACATCAAAAATGGCGTTGTTGTTGGGGAATCGTCATGTTCATATTAGAAGAGTTTGTTGAGCTTTGTTCTTATAGTTAGAATTCTTTTTACTATTTTCTTATTGTTTTTGTTATTGAACAATAGGTATAAAAATGGAGGATGATGAAAGCATTCATGGTGAGGATGTCGGGTACATGAACAGGATGCAAAATGTTAATTGTGATCAGGTTAGAAGCATCGGTGCTATCCAACCATCCCCATTTCCTAGAGGAGTTAATTTCCATGTAACGAGCACCATGTTACAACTCCTCCAACTAAAGGGATTGTTCGGAGGGCTCAGCCATAAAGAACCTCATGAATACTTGAGAAACTTTTATTGATGTGTGTCTCCCATTCAACTTCAGGGGAGTAAGCCAGGAAACTATTTAACTAAGGCTATTCTCTTTCTTAATCACAAGAGAGGCATTGAGATGGCTAGTCTTTATGACAGGAGTGTCAGAATGCATTCATAGAGAGATTTTTTCCTCTCTCAAAGATGAAATTAAGAAAAAGTATTGAGAACTTCAAGCAGCTAGAGGGTAAGCTATTGTACAAAACATCGAAAACTCTTGCTTCAGTGCCCTAACCATGGAATTCCAAACCATATGTTATTGCAATACTTTTACGTAAGTCTTGATGCTACTACAAAAAGATGTAGTAGATCAGTTAGTGAGTGGAGATTTAATGACACAATTATTCATTGAAACTTGTAACCTCTTGGATGGTATGACAAAAATTATTAGAGCATGGTACAGTAGAGATGACATAGTCCTATCAAGCCACAGAGTACTAACCAAGGAGCAGCTTCCTAAAGACCAAGAAAGGGATGAGAATATGGCAAAGATGTTAACTCAGCTTGATCTTTTGATGAAGCATGTCATGGGAGGAAATCGCAAGAGAATAAAAGTTGTGAAAGCTACCAGAGATGTGATATTTGAAGGTGCACCATTTGATGGTAGTTACAACAAAGAATTTCATTTTATAAGCAACCAAATGGTAGGTTCTTGGCTAGCTTTTCAAAGGCCACTAGGGAATCAAGGTTAGAATAACAACTTTGGATGGAGAGATCGAGCATGGACTGATCAACCTCAGGTTAGGGGTTAGCGGAACCATGAGGCAGACAAGTGCATTCCACCACACAATAGGTTAAAAGTTGTTGAACTAATGGTTAATCAAGAGAATCCTCGACCTGTGGATATGCTTTCATGAATCTTAAGTAATAACTAGGCTTCAGACAAGGTCCTAAATGAAATGAAATATGATTTTTCTCAGTTGAGTCAAACTATGATGTCTCATTTGGCGTCTATTAAAAATTTGGAGACTCAACTTGGAAATATTATAGCTTATTTAAATCAACATCCTAAGGGAGGTCTACCCAATGACACAGTGGATAATCCAAAAAGGAATGATCAGCAGTGCTTAGCCATAACTACTGGGTGTGGAAAGTTGGTCAAAGGTAGTAAATCATGACTTGTTGTTAGTGAAGATTTGAAAGAGGTGGAAGAAAAAGAAGATGTGATTGTTGTTGAGAATGATGAGCAGGAGGTTCAAGTTGTAGGTGATGATGTTCTTAGTAATCCTAAGAATGAAAAGCAAGAAAAAAGTGGGGATAATATGGTGAAAGCTAAGAACACTCCCCTCGAAAATACAAGTCCAGCTATAAGGCCGAAAACACCTCACGAATTCTCCATTCCCACAAAGGTTGAAGAAGAAAGAGGAGAGTGCTAAGTTTCAAAAGTTTCTTTCTATGTTCAATTCATTGTTAATAAATGTTCTCCTTGTGGAAGCATTAATTGAAATTCCAAGATATGCTAAGTTCATGAAAGAATTGTTGACAAAGAAAATGATGCTTTAATGTGAAACAATTGAAGTGTCTCACAACTGCAATGCAATCCTAACACAAAAACTGCTGAGAAAGAAGGAAGATCCAAGTGCGTTCACCATTCCATGTACAATAGGAGCCTCAAAGTTCAGTAAAGTTCTTTGTGATTTAGGGGCAAGCATAAATCTCATGCCCCTAGCTATTTTTGAAGAACTGGGTTTGGAAACCCTTTCACCAACAATAATGCTAATACTTATGGCTGATAGGTCTATCAAAAGACTAGTGGAAATTCTATATGATGTTTGGAAACCCTTTCACCAACAATAATGCTAATACTCATGGCTGATAGGTCTATCAAAAGACTAGTGGAAATTCTATATGATGTGTTGTTGAAGGTGGATAAATTTATCCTCCCTATAGATTTTGTGATTTTGGACTGTGAGGTAGATACTGATGTGCCAATCATTTTAGGAAGGCCATTCTTAGCCACCAGGCAAGCTGTGATTGATGTTGATAGTGGAGATTTGAAATTTAGAGTGAATGACAAAGAGGTTATTTTAAAAATTTCCAAAGTTTTGGAACCGGGAGATGATCCTGGGGTATTGTCATTAATGGGTCATTCGGTGTTAACTTGAAGTGAAGAGGAACAATATTATGCCATGATGTTAACTAAGGCACTGCTATGAAGGAAACCCCAAGGAAAGTATTTTACTGCTTTTTAGTTTTAATAATGGGTGTTAAATTGTGCAGGGTTGACAAGAAAAATGGGAGTGGTAAGCTGATAAGGGTGACCAAGAGGGACTACCCAACATATTAGTAAAACATATTGTGATCATCAGTTTGACCGCACTTTGGGTCAAGTGGTGACTCTGAGGTGCTGTCAAATTAGATGAACAAAATGTCCAATTGGTGAATCGTTGGTTCTAGTTGGTGATGGTTAGTTTTACTGCACTTTAGGGTGGAAGGCAAAGTAAGCTCACTATAAAAAAGGGCGGTCCCTAGCATGCGTGACATAGCGTCAATCGTGCTAGGCAGTGTGGTTCGGCATCTCCGAACATTCAAGCTCACTGACTGATCAGGGTAAGTTACACCTCTCTTTTGAGGACAAAATGGTCATTGTAAAAGTAATAAACCTAACCAAGGTTAGGGTCAAATCCCACAGAGAATACGGAGACTTTCCAAATTGATTCACCAATAAATAATTCAAGTATTAACTAACTCAAGTTTCCAAAAAAAGGGGGCAGCAATGATTGCTATACAAGACTTTTCAAATCGATTCACCAATAAGTAATTCAAGGATTAACTAACTCAATTCCCAAAAATTAGGGGGAGGGGGTTGTAATGATTGTTAAAAAATTAAACTAAACTAACTAAAATGGAAGACAATCAATAATGGAGAGCAACTTGGATATTGTGTTCCCCATGATTCACTAACTCAATATCCCCGAAAATTACAATTCTAAACTAGAATATCGCATGCAGGATGGTAATTTAAGTTCTTCCAACCCTTTGGACAAAGGTAAAGGTCGAATTTCACTATGGGAATCGGCCCATCTCCATAGTGTGCTATACTAACCATTACCCATAGTCCCAGGCAACCTCTCCTTGGTCTAGTTCGGTTGATTAGATGAGAACACATCAACGAATCCTGTTAACCAATTTTTTTTCCTATTCATTACCATTCTAATGTTTGCCACCACTAGAAACCATGTAAAATGAAGAGAATTGATTAATACATACAAATACCCATTCTAAGAATTGCAAATAATCTGGATTTGTTCGGTTAGATCTTTATGTTTCCCATAACCCCAAGTTATGGATTTAGCTACTCGTGCTATAGATAGATAAAGAAACTATGAATTGGGAAAACATAATTAATATTTTACCCAAATAGATCAAAGAACAAGCAAACCCAATTTGTATTGAGAATCAAAATGTTGAAAGATACAATAAATCCACAAGTGTATTCTCCTCTCCAATATTTAATCTCCAAGTATTAAACCCTAAAAAAAGCTCTAATTTCGTGCTCTCTATAAAAGTCTGTTGTACTGGTTACTAAAAATAACCTAATTATACTATTTATAGTATTTATAGACAAGTCCCTAAAAATATTAGAAAAACTAATCAGTGTCTTCTATGGCTCACAATTACGACTCGTAATTAGGTTTACGAGTTGTAATCGGGCTTGCATATTCAGCTTCTTAAATATTCGACCTCACTGCTACAGATCAACTCTACGAGTCTCAACTCTACGAGTCTCAACTCTACGATTCATAGTCTAATCTACTACTCATATTGCCTTCTCATAGACTTCACATGCTTCTTCTGATCCACCTCTAGAAATCTTCATAAAACCCCTCTATATGACTCGTATAGGGATCTCATATAGCTGAAATTTAGACTTTCATCCAACAGTAAAAATCCTCACTAAACTACCTTTAAGACTCGTAGAAGGCTCTACGACTCGTAAGGGTCTCGTAAGGTCTTCAAAAACCAGAAAAAGACTGCAATTGTCCCAAAATCATGCTAATCATATTTTCCTACAAAAACAAACACAAAAACACATAAAAACCACAAAAGTCTCATTGAGAACAAACAAAATCTCAAGTTTTAGGCATCAAATGTATTGTATTTTGATAGCATATCAACACCCTCAACTTAAAATTGTTGCTTGTCCTCAAGAGAGGACTCAATCTATATAGATAACATAGCAACACACAGAACTCAACCCAATGGCATGCATCGCATATACTTCAAACTCAGATACCCACACCAACTTTACGAAACAAACTAACTTTTCGAAATAAGTTAAGATAGTTGTTCAGCAAACCACAAACACTAGTGTATTTGACAACACAACCATAACAAGCAAAGGAATATCAACAATCCACAATCACTGAACATGTCAAATGTTAACAATACAATGCAAGTGCCCTCATAGAAAGAAGTCACATTTTAACATTCAATGATGATTTCAATTTCAGACTTCGGACTAAGTAAGAACACACACTCTCACAAAAGATCTTCATGCATAATGACTAATATCATAGGCTTGCCCATATAATTATAACTCAGATTTTCAACAAACTAGACTAGGATTACTTTAGGACTTTCTAGGCTTGTAACATAGGCTCATGGGGCTTTGGTACGGCATTTTGGGAAAATAGTGACTAGAAGCCATCCTTAAACTACGTATTTCCACACTTTCACCTTACCAACTCCAACATTTCCACCTAATTCTCCCTTTTTCCATATTCAAGCTTTTTCGAGTATTTTCTTCCCACTTTTAGCTTTTACCTCATTTTTACACTTTATTTTGCTTTTAATCTCAATCTAAGGTATCTTTTTCTTTTTCTTGTACCCAGTACATGATTTGCTTCTTTTTTTCCTTATTCCCAACTCACCACCTTATTTTTGTGATTTTACACCTACACCAACCATCCTCAACTTAGACCTTTGAAGTACACAACATATATTCCCAAAACCAGGTCCACTTTTGGTAGCTACCCTTAACTTAGGCTTTTTGCCTCAATCAAGGTTCATAATGCTCAAGGACAGACCAGGGCCAGTTTCAAGGTTTATCACTAGACAAGGTTAGGCTAATTAGGTATTTTAGAAAGGATTGGTTCATGTAAGACTCAAATATTTGGAGCAAGAGATAAAACAATATTTTGTTGGTTATTTCAGGCTAAAGTGGACTAATCTAAAGAACAAAGGCCTAAGCTCTCTTCCTAATCCATTTAATCTACAATCTAACTTAGAGTAACAGGGCAAGTTCTGAATTATCACAAAAATGCATGAATTTAGAAAAATAGGCTCACACTCATATGACATTGCAAAACATTATCAACAAGCAACTGACAAATCATGCTTCATGTCTCAAATTACCCTCACTTATCAAAACAACTATTGCCAAACATCTAAACATGCATGGTTGCCATTTAACTACTAATCAAAAAAAAATTGGGTACCAATTTTCTGAACAAAGCATAAAAACATGTTATATGCCAAAAGTATTAGTACTATATGCTACAAATATTATCTAAACATCCTACATGTGTCATTTCAATAGAAATTAAAAATCCACAAGGAAAAAGAACACAAGTAAGAAAACCTCAGGATCAAATTTACTCAGACTTCACCAAGGCCCATAACTACCTACACCCCATCGAAAAAGTTTTGCATTATACTCAATGCACCAAATCATACAAGAATATAATAGTAGGGGTGAAAAAACATACCTTGGCACCTAAGCGCCAGTCTGTGGCTGAGTCTGGCCATCCCCCTCCTACGGGGTAGTCTTCTTAACTGCTCCACTATGTCCAGATGGACCAATACCTATTGCCTCATAATGCTCCTGGGTTAGTCTCATCTCCTTCTCTTGCCTTGATGTTCTCAAGACCAGCCCAAGCTCGTCCGCCGCATCTTCATCATCCATAGAGTGTTTTGCACATACATTCCGCTCAACAGGGTCCTTATCCATGCAAAGGTGTTTCCTAAGGGAAGTCTGTGTAGGATCTGTGGGAGGCAAACAAGTCAAATAGTAGCTCCATAGGTGTAAACTCTAATAAGGTCATGGGCGCCGCAAGTGAAGCTGTCATGTCAGCCCTAAGCTTTGCAATCTCCTCATGTACGGCTAACAA
>DF366275.1:20522-33387 GCA_000787875.1 Solanum virginianum
CCTCATGTACGGCTAACAAATCTGAAGGTAGGGCCTCAACTAACACCTTTTGTCCCCAGTCCTCAAAGGCATCGATATAGGTATCCATCATAGAAACAAGCTCTAGAACAGTAGATATGGAGAATACCTTGCATCGCTTCTTAGAGTCCGCAATAGTCTACCGGACCTAAGGCCTGAGCTGTTGAATAAGCTGAGATAACTAGTCCTCAACCTGTGATAATCATTGCACCATGGCCTGAATTGAAATAGCAGGCACATAAGCCATGCCCAGTGTAGACGTTTGTGAAGTGTTGGCCTCTGGTGCAGAGTAGTTATAGTGGGACCCCTCTCAACATCGACTGCCTCAGGTTGTTGGGGTCTCTCATCAGTGTAGCAGTTGGATTAGTAGTAGAGACAGTCATCGAACCCTCAGGTGGTGGCTCTAGGGAAAATATCTCGAACATAGGAGGAGGTTACGTCCTCTAAAGTGCCACACTGTTCTCATTAGCCTTTACCAGGCTGGGCTCTAGAGTGTGCTAGGCCACAATTAGATGATCTAGATGATGCAATATCTCCACCTTTGACTCTAGACAGAGTCTGTAACTCAGAATTGGAAATAGGATGCAGGTAGCCTGCTGAGCACCAACTCATGAATTTGCTTCGCTATGAGTTAGGCCCAATCTATGTCGTAGCCAGCCAAGATGCTGGCAACTAATACCGCTCACTCTGGTATAAGTGTGTTATCTGCCAAAGTAGGCCAAATGCAAGATCTAACAACCACCTACCAAAATTTGGAGGGGAAAGAGAGGGAGGCTTTGACAATACCCTCGGTTTGGGTGGTGACCCAAGCAGGCTTTGGACCCCGTTCAGCAATGTGACTTGCCACCCATCTCAACAACTCGATCGTCTATACTAGATCCTGTGAAATTAATATGATTCTACCCTGCTTCAATCGATAGTCAAACTCAGTTGTCAATCTCAGGGCTTGGTACTCTGGACAAAAAAGTACACGACGGATTATCTCCTCTGAAATATCGACCTGCTGCCCTCTCACTAGTACCTCTCTCAATCTTAGTTGTGTGAGAGGTATCTTTACCTTGGGAAGATCATGATGAATAGTGGCTACGTAAGCTACATAAAACTCTCGTAATAGAATCGGGGCATATCGTCCAAGCTTATCTGTCAACTAACTGAGCCTATATCATGTCATCATATCCTTCAGTCCTGGGACACAGATCAATCCATCAATAATAACCTGGGCGTCCTCATATATTGAACAGGTCAGTTTGCCCTACTCTTTAGGCTGTATTACCTCCAAATATAAAGCCTCCATCCCTCGACTCCCCACTGATAAGTACGAGCATTCGGCACTGAAAATGATAATGGTGTGACTGAGGATTCGGCATCTCCTCTATCTTGGGAGCCATCCTCTAAACTCTGCTCATCTTTGGACCAAGTCATCTTGGGCAAGGTACTCCCCATCCTCTCATTGCCTCCATCATGAAACTTAGAAAGAAGATCGGCCTGAGCCTGAGTCTGGGCAGCTCTGGCAGCTGCTACTCTAGTCTATAGTACCCCAACCTCGGGGTCTGATGAAACATCATGGATCTCAAGTGACCCACTCGACTGGGGGGCCTGCTCATCATCATTCGGCTCATCGATGAGCTTCCTCCTAAATACATCAATCTTAGAATGATTTCCTTTTAGGGCCATATTTCCTATAAATCAAAAACTAGATGAACCAAGATTAGCCCCAATAATTAAGAAAGAAAAAGCAAAAACTAAATTGGATCAGTTGTAGAAGGGTAATACGAGAACTAGTTACGAGTTGTAGTTAGAACTACGAGTTATAAAGTAGTCTCATAATCCAGAAGTGCAAAATACTATTGAACATTGGAATGTTTGTGAGACACAGGTACAATCTGTAACTTGGCTCACGAGTCATAAACTAGTTTTGTGTAAAGTTCCAGGGAATAAATCAAAATTGGCTATAGTCTGAGAGACCTATCTCCGAGTCATAAAGTGATATACTGCTCGTAGAAGGTCTTATATGATGAATACTCAGAAACTCAAGTCACTATAACTTCTCACAAGGAGCAATTACAACTCATACACACATCTACGAGTCATAGAAGACTTTCATGAACAAGAAACTACAGGTACCAGAACTACCCCAGTTCATCACACGGACCCTATGAACAATTCAAACACTGTCCTACCAGCATCAAAGAAAGCATATGAACACTCATATGTTAAGCAAATAATAACCTATACCTCAAATATGATTCATAAATTCACTCCATCAAAAATGATTTAGCATCAATACCTTATCATCTCAACCTTGCTTAATTCTTTCAATCAAACATGAACCTATAGTAACACCCACCAGGTCACAACCAACAATCACTCGATCATATTTAAGTACACTTGGGGTATAGTACAATAGGCACAACAAACATCAATCACCCTATAAGTTCGACTAAATCAATTTGGCCCAAACATTGTCATACTCCTATGTTATTGATATCAATTTACATTCATGAATGATACGTAACAATTAAATCAAACAAGACACATGATGCCATAGGCACTCAATCAATAATATCAAAGCTATAACACTTAAGTCAAGGCCAAATAATTGATTCAATTGATGACAACCCTAATCTCTCATTCATACATCACATACACCAACAATCCATGGTTACAGTTAAGCCAATCATAATCATTATCACAATCAAACACTAATAAGGCAAGTTCAAGGATCAAAATTGAATCAAGAACCTACCATAAGTGATGATAGACTTGAAGAAGAGAGAGGGTGAGTAGCTAAGAAACCCTAGTTATGGCCCAAATTTCTTGCCTAAAAACACCCACTGAAGCCGAAAAAGTTATCAAAAATAATGGAAGGGAACAAATTGGGGGAAATTTTGTTAAATTTGGGTAAAAGTTGGGTAAAAATATTTTGACCCCCCTTTTATACCTTATCAGGTCAACTTTTAAATTTACCGAATCAGGGTTTACAAAATTTTGATTATGAGTCGTAGCTTAGTCTACAACTCGTAAGCCTTGGTCTCAATCTCTCAACACTTAGAAAAATTCAGAAATATACCTAAATTCCACAAACCCCATTATGACTCATAGTTTGATCAATGAGTCATAAAGTTGGCTCGTGGGTGGAGTGTACACTGTTCATGCTCATTGGAGTTTTCTATAAGATAGGAGTACAAGTCGTAAAGTCCAATATAACTCATAAACCCAGTCATAGAACCTATATCTGGTTCAATTCTCAACTAAATCTGCAATCTTTGTCTTGAGCCTGTATACTCTTCAAAAAATGTACTTTCACCCAATATGTAACAAAACCCATGTCAAAAATAGCAAGCAAAACACAGTTAAATAACTACCTAATAATCCGAAAATTGAAAATAAACTCAAAACCAAGCTAAAATATCAAAATCCTTGGGTTGCCTCCCAATTAGCGCCTGCTTTATTTTCGTAGCACGACTTACCCAACTCGAGTACTTAGACTTCCTCAACATTTGGTGAATTCTCTTCACTACACTTTGCCTCATTCATCATACCACTCTGAATCTAATCCAATTGTGTTTATACAAGTCTGAATTAGCTATTAAGTTGTTGAATTGCTACAGCATGTTGATCAACTTTGTAGTTTATCTTGATAATATTGAACTTTATATCTATTTCCTTTTGTGTTTTTCCCTCTTTATCAACTGGGTAAGAATATCTTAAACTCTAGAACTTCCATTTCTAATGTAATGATGGTGCGGTAACATGAAGTAGCTGCTCCTACCACTTTCTTCCTCATGGCTTGCATTCTTGGTGTGGTGGCTTCCCCAACTACCCTCTGGAGTGTTTAGATCTTGCTTCTATTTTATTAGCATCTCTAGAGTTTCTTTGTTTTGATCAAGCATCTAGAAGATTTCTATATTTATCTTTGCTTGCTCAAAGTTCCTATCAGTGGTATCCATCAAACTGGTTAGTTGCTCACATATAGGTCTATACACGCATGAAGATCAGCCAACTTATCCATATGTTCAGCAACTTTTGCAAATGATCTTCTTAAGACTGAATGTTCCATAAGAGCATTTGTATGTGCTTGACTATCTGGGTTAAGTGCTCAATAGAAACTCTCTACTAGGGTTGTGTCTGAAATGTCTTTCCCCGGAGTACTCCTCAAGCATCTATTGAACCACTCCCATGTAAAAATGAGTGAATCACTATGGAATTGCTGAAAGTTAATGATTTAGTCCTTCAACTTAAACCCGTTTGACCTAACAAAACATCTTGCTGAGAAAGCCCTATGTAACTCCACCCAACTGGTGATTGAACTTTATGGGAGCTCAGATAGCCATAATGGTGAATTGCTTGTAATAGATAATGGAAAGACATGAAGCCCTACAACATCCATAGATAGATTTTTGTCCCTATTACACTCTTGCACACAAATGCGACATTATGCATATATGTATGTGGATCCTCTGATGGCAGACCAGCAAATAACCCACAGTTTTGGAGCATTTGGATTAACCTACTAGAAACAGTAAACTTTGTGTCAATCAGTAATGGTAATAACACAATAGCCCCGATAACATCCATAGCCATAGGGTTCAATCTATATTGATTCCACCGATAAGCATTGTCATTGAAATCCCTAGGCTATGGAACATTATCCAAAGGTTGTAGGTTTACATCCCTATCATCATCATCATCATCATCATTCTGATACACATCTTTATTAAGTACATTATTAGTATTTGCTTGAGCTATGTTTCTTGAAATTTGTTGGAACTCTAAATGAAACGACCCCAAAAAGTGCTCGAAAATGTGCCTCAAAAGTGCCTAGAATCGTAATTTTAATATATCTTGAAATTCATACATGATATCAAATATTCGACTTCAAATACTTATTTAGAGGGATAATTGATTAGAAAGTAGGTCTAACCTCGATTTAAGAGCAACCATAGCAAAATTTGAAAATTGCAAGAATATAATTTTCAGTGAGCTAGCACGCCCCAGGCACGACGCGCCAAGGGCACGCCAGAGTTTATTTTTTTCTATGTTGTTTTCTTGTCCGGTCCAATACTTTTTAGTCTTGGGACTAAGCCTTTCCATGCATAAAAACACCTATACTTAGCCATATTTCACCTGCATATTATTTAAGACATTCCCAATACATTCTCAAACACTTAGACTAATTATTCTCTCAAAATTCAAGTGTCCAAATCTCTTTTGGATCTTAAGGAATTCATCCAAGCATCAAGTCTCCATTCAAATCTTCTTAAAGAAATTCTCCAAAGCTAAGGTATGTGGGTTTTAATGTTTGGGTTCTTTCACCCGTGGTGCCCAAGCTTCCTTTTTACCTAAATTGCATTATTTCAAGTTGATTTACTTATGGGTCTTACTTATTATGAATTAGACTATGAACTATGTTAGGTTTTCATGAAATTGTGACTATTTTAGCATATTTTGAGCTATGAATCTAAGATCCATTATGGGATTTGATAAAGGATTTTGATGTATATTGCTTAAGGGTGACACCAAATATGGATGGATGGTTTTACATTGAATTTCCTTGCATGATTTCATCCTTAAATTGCATGATTTTACACTAGCACTACACACCTGCCAAGTGTTTGATAAAATGTCTGATTGTGATTCCTTGAGGAATTGAAGGTCCAATGTATGTCTTATGAGTTGAATGACTTTATGGTGATGAAAGGAATGTATGCATACGATGTTCGCCTCTATCATTTTGGGAATTAACCATGCCCCACTCGCGGGGTCGTGAGTCCAGGTAACTATGTTGAGGGGTTTATATCTTGATAACCATATCGAGGGGTTCATACCTTGATAATTGGGTTGAGGGGTTTGTACCTCAATCAACATAGGTGGTAGAGCGCGATGATCCACTAACAAATCAAGAGGTTTATACCTTGATAACTGGGTTGAGGGGTGGGTACTACAATCACCAAGAGTGATAGGGAAAGACGATCTACCAACCAATTGAGGGGTTGGTACCTCAATAGACTATGAACTCTATAATGATGGTCTCTTCTTGCACATGTATAATTTTCTATGTAAACATGATTTACTTCAAGCATCTCCCATGCATGTGATATTGTTATATGCTACTCATTTCCTACACTTATACATTTCAATTATGTTGTTTATCTCTTGTTGCATTGCATCCTACATACTTAGTATATTCAAATGTACTAACACATACTCTATGCCTATATGATGTCACCATTTAGGAATCGTAGATCCATTTGAGCATCTTTCTCCACGTGGCTAGTACGATTGCTCCCAAGCTAGTTGGTGAGCCCTCTATTCCGGGGACAAAGTCTATGATCTCATGTTATGAAATAAGAGTATCTTTCTTTTATGTATGTATAGACTATGAGGGTGAGCTCGGTTGCTCGTCTTAGCCCCCGCTCTTATCTAGGTAATAGAGGTGTTGTTGGACAAGTTATGTTATTATGTTATGAGCCTTGACTTTCTTGATTTAATGATGTCTTATGTTATGAACGTTTCCCTTTAGCCCCTTTGCCCTTATTTCTAATCTAATTATGTTGTTTAATGGCATCTGTGACCAATGATATGTTAAAAGGCTTGTTTGGGATCCCTTCGGGTTCCCCATTCGCCGTGTCACATCTAGGCCCTAGGCTTGGGTCGTGACACTAAATCAATTAGAGGTAAGGGATTACCTTATCTCCTTGTGTTAGGCATATAATACGAAGTATACCCTATAAAGAAAAAAACACAAAAAAGTAAAATACAAGGGAACTAAGAAATTAACACTCGAATTATACTACTAGTAAATTCAATCAAAGTCTAGTCGCATTCCCAGGCAACGACGCCATATTCTTTGATCATGCTCATGTTACACCTCTTTTTTTAGGACAAAGCGATCATTGTCAAGTAATAAACCTAACCAAGGTTAGGTCCGAATCCCACAGAGAATATGGAGCCTTTCCAAATTGATTCACCAATAAAAAATTCAAGAATTAACCAACTCAATTTCCCAAAAAGAGGGAGCTTGCAATGATTGATAGAAATTTAAACTAAACTAAGACTTTCCAAATCGATTCACCAATAAACAATTCAAGTATTAATTAACTCAATTCCCAAAAAAAAAGGGATTGCAATGGTTGATAAGAAATTAAACTAATCTAACTAAAATGGAAAAAAATCAATAATGGAGAGCAACTTTAGTATTGTGTTCCCCATGATTCACTAACTCAACATCCCCAGATATCGCAATTCTCAACAAGAATATCACATGGACGACGATAATTTAAGTTCTTCTAACCCTTTGGTCAAAGGTGAAGGTCAAGTTTTACTACGGGATTTTCCCCATCTCTCTAGTGTGCTATACTAACCATTACCCATAGTCCCAGTTAACCTCCCTTTGGTCTAGTTTGATTGATTAGACGAGAACATATCATTGAATCCTGTTAACCAATCTCTTTTCCTATTCACTACCACCTAGATCAGCAAGGTAACACTAGGCAAGTTCTAATATTGGCCACCATTAGAAAACATGTAAAATGAAGAGAATTGATTAATACATACAAATACTCATTCTAAGAATTACAAATAATCTGGATTTTTTTGGTTAGATCTTCATGGTTCCCACAACCCCAAGTTGTGAGTTTAGCTACTTATGATATGGATAGATAAAAAAAACTATGAATTGTGAATGCACAATTAATCTCTTGCCCAAATAGATTGTAGAACAAGCAAATCCAATTTGTATTGAGAATAATAAGGTTGAAAGATACAATGAATCCACAAGTGTATTCTCCTCTCCAATTTTTAGTCTCCAAGTATTAAGCCCTAAAAATGCTCTAATTTCATGCTCTTTACAAAAGTCTATTGTACTACTTACTTAAGATAACCTAATTATACTATTTATAGTATTTACAGACAAGTTCCTAAAAATATTTTTAAAAAATTGATCGGCGTCTTCTACGGCTAACAGTTACTACTCATAATTGGTTTTACGAGTCATAATCGGATTTGCGTATTTAGCTTCCTAAATCTTGGACCTCACTGCTAAGGATCCACTCTGCGAGTCAAAGTCTAATCTATGACTCATATTACCTTCTCGTAGACATCACATTCATCTTTTGGTCCACCTCTAGAAATCTTCACAAAACCCCTCTATACGACTTATAGAATGATCTATGACTCATACAGGGATCTCGTATAGATAAACTTCAGACTTTCATCCAAAACTAGAAATCTTCACTAAACTACCTTTACGATTCGTAAAGGGTCTTATAATGTCTTTAAAAACTAGAAAAAGTCTGCAACTTTTCCAAAATCATGCTAATCATGTTTTCCTGTAAATAAAACATAAAAACAAATAAAACCCATAAAAGTCGCATTGAGAACATACAAAACCCCAAGTTTTAGACATCAAATGTATTGTATTTTGACATCACATCACCAATCTACTTAAGGCTTTTCAAATGTCTTGGCCCTTTCACATTCCACCTTCCCTCCTTTTCTCTTCCTTTGCATGCTAATATCCCTCCTTTTACTTTTATTTGAAAATTTTCATCAAGAAGTTTGGGAATAATCCTCAAAAGGGCATCACCAAAGGTTTCATTATGTCTCATTTCTAAAAAGGTATAATTTTAGCCCTTGTTCTAGTTCTTTGAAGAGAGCCATTGTTTGTGAAGATGATCAAGGTTTGTGATGTGAAAATCAGGTCTTAAACTTTAAAATTCTTGTTGAGAATCTAGAGGGTAGGACATTAGAGTTGTTTTTAGACACTGTGTTACATGTATGTATGATTTATTTTGGGTTTTGGTATCTTCTTATGAATATCAAAATTGGGGGTGTGAATGAGTTGGGTCATCGCCATGAATGAAGGGTTTATTGCTATATGATGAATTATTCATGGGTTTTGCTCAAAATCATTATGCTTTATATCATGTTGGAATGTGTTCAATTGAAACTAGGTCATGATCATATGAATGTGTTCTTGGAATATGATTGCTTGTTGGATTGATTACATCTATAGGCTATGGGTAAAGTCTGAGTAACCTTCGATCTCCTTTAAGATATTGAACTTGCCCTATGATAGATTAGGTAATGTTATTTTTAAGGGTAAGTCATCGTATGATCGAGTGTATAGCCATTAAGACCATGTGATAGTGCTAGCCAATAATTGAGCTTGTATTAATATGTTGTGGTGGGTTAGTATGTGCATTTCATCCATGTGATCTGTGAAAATTGTTAAAGTTTTGGTGAATAGGTGAAGGACCTTGTTAGTCATAATAACCGATGGTCATTTTGACCACCTAGGTGCACTCGGTGATGTGCCCAATCAACATATACAATGCCTTAGTTGGCTGCTTTTCTTGAGGGACAGCTGCAACTTTCGGCAATGAACTTTCTTTGTTGTGGAATCAATTTGATGTATCACAGATTGAGAATGATCATCATTGAATGTAGCAGTGACCCTAAGTTTGAAATATGTACAAAAAGGTGATAGTTGTCTTAATCGCCGAATCAGCTTCGCAATTCGTGACATATTATATGCTCTCTAATTGACCTGTCTAATATGAATTGCTTTCATATGATCAAATATAGTGTGGTTGATTGTTTTTTAATGTTTCTCACAAGAATTTTTAAGTGTATTGCGTAGAGTAACCATGTGAAAGCATGTTCTAGCCAAACCCAGTTGTGTTGATACAAATCTGAATTGGTTATTAAGCTATTGAATTGCCACAGAATGTTGATCAACTTTGTAGTTTATCTTGATAATATTGAACTTGATCTCTCTCAATATCTCCTATTGTGTATCTGCCTTTTTTATCAACTAGGCAAGCAGATCTTCAACTCTAGAGCTTCTATTTCTCTTGTAATGATAGTGTGGTAGCCTGAACCAACTGGTCCTACCACTCTCTTTGGCATGGCTTGCATCCTTGATGTGGTGGTTTCCCCCACTATCCTCTAGAGTGTTTAGATCTTGCTTCTATTGCATTAGCATCTCTAGAGTTGCTTTGTTTTGATCAAGCATTTGGAAGATTTCTACATTTGTCTTTGCTTGCCCAGAGTTCCTATCAGAGGTATTCATGTAACTAGTTGGTTGCTTACATATAGGTCTATACATGCGGTGAAGATCAGCCAACTTGTCCATCTGTTCGGCAACTTCTGCAAATGATTTTCCTAAGACTGAACCTCCCAGAAGAGCATTTGCGTATGCTTGATTATCTAGGTTTAGTGCTCCATAGAAACTCTCTAGTAGGGTTATGTCTAAAATTCCATGGCCTAGAGCACTCCTCAAGCATCCATTGAACCACTCCCATGTAGAAATGAGTGAATTACCATATAATTGCTGAAACTTAATAATTCGGTCCCTCAGCTTAAACTGTTTGACCTAACGAAGAAACTTGCTAAGAAAGCCCTCTGCATCTCCACCAAACTGGTGATTGAACTTTGTGGGATCTTAGATAACCACAATGCTGCATTGCCTATAATAGACAATGGGAAGACACACAGCCCTACAACATCTATAAATAGATTTTGTGTCCCTATTACACTCTTGCACACAAATGCGACATTATGCAAATGGCTATTTGGATCCTTTGATGGTAGACGAGCAAATAACCCATAGTTTTGGAGCATTTGGAGTAACCCACTGTAAATAGTAAACTTTATCTCAGCTCATAATGGTAGCAATAGAATAGCCCCGGTAACACCCGTAGCCATAGGGTTCAATCTATATTGGTTCCACTGATAAGCATTGTCATTGAAATCCCTAGGCTGTGGAACATTCTCCAAAGGATGTGGGTTTATGTCCCTATCATCAACATCATCATTCTGATTCACAACTTCATTAACCACATTATTGGCATTTGCGTGAGCCATTCTTCTTGAAATTCGTTAGATCTCTAAATGAATTGGAGTTAAGGGATTACCTTGACTCCTTGTGTTGGACACATAATACCTAGTATACCCTGCAAAGAAACAAAGCATAAAAAAAAGTAAAATACAAGGGAACTAAGAAATTAATACTCGAATTATACTACTAGTGAATTCAATCAAAGTCTAGCCTTATTCCCTGGCAACGACACCATATTCTTTGATCACGCTGAAGTTACACCTTTTTTTAGGAAAAAGTGATCGTTGTCAAAGTAATAAACCTAACGAATGTTAGGGTTGAATCCCACAGAGAATTCAGAGACTTTCCAAATCAATTCACCAATAAACAATTCAAGTATTAACTAACTCAATTTCCCAAAAGGGGGGAGGGGGTCGCAATGATTGATAAGAAATTAAACTAAATTAACTAAAATAGAAGACAATCAATAATGGAGAGCAACTTGGGTATTGTGTTCCCCATGATTCACTAACTCAAAATCCCTGGATATCACAATTCTCAACTAGAATATCACATAAAGGACGGTAATTTAAGTTCTTCCAACCCTTTGGTCAAAGGTGAAGGTCAAATTTCACTATAGGACTTGGCCCACCACCATAGTATGCTATACTAACCATTACCTATAGTACTAGCTAACCCTCCCTTGGTCTAGTTCGGTTGATTAGACGTAAACACATCATCAAATCCTGTTAACTAATCTCTTTTCCTATTCTCTTAGATTGGCAAGGTAACACCAGGTAAAATCTAAAGTTGGCCACCATGAGAAAAAATGCAAAACGAAGAGAATTGATTAAGATATACAAATATGCATTCTATGAATTGTAAATAATCTGGATTTATTTGGTTAGATCTTCATGGTTCCCACAACCCTAAGTTGTAGGTTTAGCTACTCAAGCTATAGATAGATAAAGAAACTATGCATTGATAAAATATAATTAATCTCTTACCCAAATAAATTGAAGAACAAGCAAACCCAATTTATATTGAGAATCACAAGGTTGAAAAGATACAATGAATTTACAAGTGTATTCTTGTCAGGCCCCAAATCCCGTTAAGGCGGACCGGCACTCGTTGCAGATAAGGCTTGGGAGAACCAACCTGTATCTATGCATTTTTTATACATATTATAAGGGATTTCTACATTCAACATACCTTTTAGAAAGTAAATAGTAATAACAAGCCCCAAATGAAATACATATGACTAGACCGTTAGAGCCTCGTTGTCTAAAGTACAAAACATGACCACACTTTAATCTACATAGTCCACAAAGCCTCTAGTTAAGGAACAATATCTAATAAGGGTCAGGACAGGCCCTGCCTCGACCAACTACACAATACGCAAATATAAGCTCTGGATACACAAAGCTCCGAAGCAACCTAGAGCTCGCTAACGGCAGCTGGATATCCTGTACTCCTACTGAGGAGATCTACTAGCACTTATACCTGCAGCATGAAATGCAGGTCCCCCATAAGGGACGTCAGTATGAGATAATGTATTGAGTATGTAAGGCAGCAAATACTGTATATGAAGTAACAACTCAAATGAAACTATGCACTGTGTTGGATAAGAGACCACCTTTAGTTATACTGTGGAATCATGTACTTTATGTTCATTTTATCAGTTTACCTTTACTGTAAAATCTGTGTGCCACAGGTAATACAAATGACCAACTGATTAGTGGTAATCTATATCGGGTTCGTCCCTGGCTAGACTTTTCCTTAACCCCTTGGGCTACCCCCCGTGATAGGATCGTCCTTGGCTAGGTGATTCTTCCACCCCTCGGACTACCACCCATCAATAAGCAATACACTTTATCTTTTAATTACCTTTGAGATGATTCTTTTGGCGGTCAGAATATTGGAGTTGTAGGACTGTAGATACAACATATGTCATGTAATTAATCACAAAAGACCACACCATAATGACAGGTGTAGGTTACACAAGTAATAAAATGCATAAGAGGT
>DF366274.1:13558-30234 GCA_000787875.1 Solanum virginianum
TGATTTTTCTGGTTCAAAACTTTGATAATCATATCTATAACCCAAGAACTGCAGATTCATTATGAATAAGCATGTAAGATCTTAACCTAAAATTGAAAAGTGTGCATGAGGGTTCATGAAGTTTACTTGTGCCATTGTTTTTCTAAAGTATACTTGCAATATTCCTCATGTACAGTTAGTAGCCTTACTTTTGTTGCTATCCTGTTGATTTAACCATTATTTTCTAGCGTGATCTTACCTTTAAGTTGATTGTTAGCTCTCAAAACCTAAAGATTTAAGTCATAAACTATCATCTGTCCATTAATGTGTTCATTTACATGTTATTGCTACGACTACGTATTGGTTCTCTGTTTAAAAATCAGTTTGTTCGAATTTGCTTACATAGTCCTCTTCCCACGATATTGCTTTACTGGTACAAGTTTTAGGATTATGGTTTATTTGCCTTGTTGTCCATGAAACCTGTATGAACAGGGAGAGTGTGAATTTGAATAGTAGTACTAGAGTTATCGGTATTGTTGGATTTAAATGTCATGTCTAGATTCATGCGATATGTCTTCGATTTTGTAAATTGTAAGAACATCCCCTCCATCTTGAGGAGTGAGAGGGGTTGATTGGTTCATGTCTAGATTCATGCGATATGTCTTCAAAGTTTGTAAATTATAAGAACATGTATAACTTGATAAGTTTTAAAGGAATTTAACTTTTTCCTTGCATATGAATATTTTACTTATGTTTGAGACTTATGGTGATGATTTTGTGCATATGACCTACTCCGAAGTTAGGCTATTTAATGGTGGGTTCGGAGACAGCGATACATAATGCCAATCTCACTTGTCTATTATATGTTGTTTGATGCTATGTCACGCTGGGTGAAACCTACTCCGGAGTTAGGCTGTATTTGACGATGGGTACGAGAATGGCGATACGTAACGCCCTACTCACTTATCTGTTATATGGTGTTTGATGCTATGTTACGTTGGGTGAGTATGGGGAAGGCAATACGTAATGCCAACTCATACTGGCTGCTTCTGTATTATGATAGGTGTGTACGGGGACGGCGATACGTAACACTCGACTCACCTATGCTGGGCGTGTGAGACAGGGACGGCGATACGTAACGCCTGGCTCACTTACGCTATGTCTGTATGATGATATTTTAGATAGTATACCTCTAAAATGTATACTATGTTTTTTTTTTCAAAATAAATAATAATATGTTAGAATTATTGAGATTGAGCGCGTCAAATTGGGAGGGTCATAACTCAACTCGAATTTTAGCCCATTTGAGTCCAATATAAATTTGGATGGATCATAACTCAACCCAATTTTGAAAAAAATTGATATTAATTGAAATTAGCTACAAAAAAATATAAAAATTTGTATAAGTTATACTTTTAAAATTCTCAATTTCAACCCGACCTGCGTATTTCACACCCCTAGGTCCAATTGACTGCACACCCCTAGGTCCAATTGACTTTCCTTCACCAAAATATTATGTCATTCAAAATAGAAGAAAATGATTTATTTATTTTGCTCACACACACATACATATAAAAATAAAAATAGTGAATAGATTCAAAAAATTGGTTTAGATACGACGAATTCAAATTTTAGGTGTAAGCCTCTTACATTTTTGCGTTTGCTATATCCTTTCCCTTCTCCTACACCAACACACAAAATTTGATCGATATTATTTAACACTCGAGGTGTAATGTTCAAACAAATTTGTGAATGATAAATTTAACAATATAGCCTGCACCATGCAAAAAAATTGATCCTTATTTACCGACCTCTAACCACATATTATCCAATCAAATCCAGTTTTGTCTCGATTAATTCCTTAAAAAGCCCAATTCGAGGGAGTTCTTCCCAACAAACAATATGTTGGCGGAATTGCCACATAATAAATTGAGCATAGTATTGCATAGAAAATGCCCACTCGTTCTCGAGAAGAGATTGGAAAACAAGGATTGCAGAACGTTTTCCTTAAATTAACATACCTTAAGCAAATTTTACGAACTTTGATGGCATCTAAAATTTTAGCTGGCTACTTTCATCAGCCTCAAGGAACATTGCAAGTAGACATACTTGATAAATCACTTCATGTTAATAAGCACTATCAAACAGATTGATATTACTATATCAATGTCCAGACAACATATGTTAAAGATAAGTAGACCTACTATATAGTTTGTTGGGAAATGAAAGCATAGTTTCGTTAAAGCTCACTCGAATAGAGACACTCATCCACAAGCTGGCGAAGATTTGGATTCTCCATGGCAGCAGCAACCCGTTCTTTATCATTCAACTGCTTATTAACTGCTAGAGAACGGTAATAGGAAATGCTGACAGTGAGGTGTCTAACTTAAGAAGCCGAAGGTATTAGATACTCTAAAATTAACTCTACCTGATTCTTCATCCGCATGAGATCCAGGAGCCACTTTTATATCTACCTGTAACGCCAAAAAAAAAATAAGCACTTCAGAGGAACCAAATATAATAGTCGTGAAGAAATAACTTTATCAGTGCACCTTGTTGTAGAAGGCCATTTTTAGACAACACAATCTTAATTATCACTGAATACGGGGGAATATAGTTTGGGGAGAGCTTTCGATGTAGAACACTGATCAAGGAACTAACGTTTCAGGGTTACAATTCTCATTGTTTATTAGATATATTCTTTCTCCTATAACGGTGGTTGGAATGTAGCACATATACATCATTTGGAAGAATCAATCACCATATGATAATGTACTAGGATAACGTTTACCTATCTGTATTTTTTGTGGTTCCACCAGCTCTCGACTTGTTGGAATTCAGAGTTGAATTTTCTTAGGAAATGATTTAGATAAAAGACAATATAATCAATATTTTGTGTCGTTATCTTTTATTTTACTATGATCATATCCAATTTTAAAGGTAAGGTCTCGTACATTAGGTAGACATAGTTTAATCTTTTCAATAGAGACAAGAATTCTATAATATTATACATGCACCTTATCCTATAAATAACACTTATGTACTCCAACTATCATCCTCATGCACATTACTGAATTATCCCATATCCATTTTTAGAACTACATAAGCTTCTTCAATCAATACTATTAACATTTTTTTATCAAAGATATTGGTATAGGCTGAACTCTACCGTGTCTTCCACATCAGAAGATATGCAAGTCACTCTCATCAAACTTCGGAATCTCAGTATAGCAAATATATGTAGCAGAAGGAAAATCTTTAAGAAGCATGCCACTCGATTTCTATCAGCACTTGAAGTGTAGACTGGGCACAAGTATAACTGAATTTCAAACATGAAGAAACTACAACAACAAACATAACGAATGTAATCCCAAAAGTGGAGTCTGGAGAGGGTAGTGAGTACACAAACCTTACCCCTACCTTGGGAGGTAGAGAGATTGTTTCTCATATACCCTCGACTCAAGAATGTTATGACAAACTATAGTTTGGAAATAAAAAGAAAAAGAAAAAATACATACAGTACCCCCTAAACTAATACTTGTTTTCTACGTAGACACTTAAAGTTTGTGAGGATACAATTACCCCACGGAACGATTTTAAGGTACAATATATACCTCCTTTTTCGATCATTCCCAGTTATGATATGGTAAGTGCAAGCACGCGCTAAACCTAACGTAACACGTGTAAGTACATTACTTCTTTTTTTTTCATTTTAGCCTTTTATTTTCTATTTTGATTATTTTTCTTTTACTTTTTCTCTTTTCCCTTTAGACTTTGCCTTTTAACTTCTGCAAAAATTTCTTTGAATCCCATAATCACAACCCACTGCAACAGCACTCCATCATACACTGCTTAATCAACGCTAAATCATCACTCGATCACCAAATAATCAAAATATGAAAATTATCATTTCTATTGAATCAAAATCTAAAATTTAAATAAATCACCATCTTGACCCCAAGTCGCCTACTTTATCTATTAGTCTTCACCATTTTTGATCTCTAACTTTTAGAAAAGAGAAAACTATCCAATAAAGTTGAAAAAAGAAGAAGAAATAATGAATAATATTGCATCTTAAAAATAAATATCTGAGCAAGAATGGTGATCTCTTATTTTTTGGTTGGCTGAAAAAGCTTCTTGAAAGGCTACTAATGGTGATTTGCGGAAGATAAGAAGATGGGTCCACCTTATAAAGAAAATAGTTTAAATTGGCAATGCCACATTGCGTTTTTACACTGGTTTGGGATGGTATTATTATTCCCTCACGCGCTGAACTTTCGTGAGAACACAGCTGCTGTGGAAATAAGTCAAAATGGTGTATTTATTGTAGATTCAAATGGTAGGGTAATAAGGACCCCGCAAACTTTAGGCATCCACTTAAAAAACAGGTATAAATTTAAGGGGGAGTTTATGTATTTCGTCAAACAAAAAACTAATAATCAACTTTCGAGAAAAAACCTACTAAGTATCTAACAAATACGAAACAAAAGCATATTGCCTGATAAAATTATAAAAGAGAAGAAACAGTTGAGATTTTTCATAAGGTACTCATGATATTCTATTAGCTTCAAAGTACAGCTAACTTATCAGGTCATCCAATTGACCTGATAACTTATCAGCTAGCATTATTACAGTAGTTCACAATGTTGAAAATGCAACTAAAGTTTTGTGGAACATCTAGACTCCTTAGATTTTACAAGGAAAATTATAACATCAGCAACAGCCTCGCTCTACCTCTTAGGTAGGGGTAACCGGGTAAGTGCGTAACGCTTTATGCAACTACACTAGGTATGTTGTTATAATCACATAAGCGAGACTTTGAGAAATGTAGATCAAAATAAAAGAGATTTTTAAACAAAACCCTGTTTGTTTTTCTTGCAAGCAGTTATTGCAGGATGCTCCTTGATAGTAAAAGTACACCAGTGAGCTCTTTCCTACTAATATAATACACCATTTTACCCTGCTCATTTGAATACACACACTCCTTTACTCATTAAAACATAGAATCCTCTGATTAGTATATGGGAGATGTTCTAGAAAAGTCTAAAACTAGATATTCTTTACTCAGATTAATCAAGTAATATAACAGCCAAAATATGACATGACTTTATCTCTATCTAAGTCAGGGATACAGAACACCACCTTAAAATGTGGAGGGAAGCAATTCTTCAACTTCTCTCTCAAACAGAGGCCAATGACATTTGCCATGGTACAGTGCCGGATGGTTGGGGTGAAAGTTATCCTACAAACAATTTTAAGAAAACACAGATAAATAAGCGAAAGAAATATTCATTACTCCCTTTGTTCCAATCAGGTAGATATAATTTCTTAATTTGATTCCGCACGAAGTTTAAGAAATTACGGCAGACGTTAAAACTTGTAGTGTCTAAAAATGTCAAAACATTTGTGTGGCTACAAAAGCTTTTCACTAAGAGTATAATGGAAACCTTGAAGTTAATTGTTTGATTGTTTCCTTATATTGTAGTGTTTCAATCTTTTTGGGATGGACTAATAAGGAAATAGAGTGCCAAACAAACTGGCAATAAGGTTTAACAAGATATCTTACATAGCACCCATTCAACATGCATGGAGATAGAGCTGGTTTTTAACACGTGTGAGATTCAAACAAGCAATGCTTTCACAGGTGAAAGGATGGTCAAATAATCATGGCAGACAACTCCATTTTGTCTGTCTACTCTGACCATTTTTCTGTAAAAATAAGGGGAAAAATTGCTTTACAAGAACGAGTCTAGTTATAATTAAAGGGTTCTTCGGTGCTATTTTTTCTTGCTTGATAACATCTGGTAATCTCAGAAACATTTATTTACCAAAACTCCTAGGGAATTGCACAGGCATCTAGGATATTGTCAACTCAAGATAGTGAACCAGGTAACTTTTTTCACATGAATAAACAAGAAATCTTTGGACATAAGATGTAGATTCTGGTAAAATTGTTACGAATTGAATTTACTCATCTGTTTCAAAAATTTCACAAAGCATAAATTAAAGCATCACTCGGAATACATGAGATCACATTTATACTAGAGTGAAATAAAAGAGGTGCAACTCCCCCAAAAAAAAGTTGTTGAGTCAACAAAGTTGGAAGTCCAACTCATTTTATGGCAAAACTGTTCATGAGTTCTAAACAATACAACAATAACAAAACCCCCAGTGTAATCCCACTAGAGGGGTCTAGGGAGGTAACTCCTACAGAGGTAGAGAGGTTGTTTCCGACTCCTCGGCTTCAAGTGCAGCAAATTAAAGTAGTTATAAAAAAGGAAATACGGCAGTAAATAAAACATGAAGACTAATAAAGAAAGTAACATAGAGCATCCAGAGAAAAGAACAATTAAATGAATTCTAAACAGTGAGCATGGAAAAACTGACTCCAACACAATATACTGGATTTTCGATAGCGACGAATATAGTGAAGATGATTAATGGGTATGTTGTTGTCGTTGTGACTGTTGATCGAACAAGATATGGCTAAAACACATCACGCCTCTCCCATTTTCCTCCATTATTTGGAAACAAACAGAATATACAAGCAATTTTTTTTTTTGGATATAATAAACAAGCTAATATAAGAATGGAAGGTCACAATGCACATACAGAATGCGTCCAAGCTTCTCGTCAACAGTTATGGACTCCTCAGAGAGTACACTCAGCTGCTCTAAAGAATATGGATGCTCTGGATCTCTTATATCCCTCACAAAATGTATCGACTTCCAAATCAAGGATCACATCAAATCCAGACCCAGTAGATTCAACAAACAACAAAATTACAGAAAATCGAACTATAAATTTCACTAAATCCAAAAAAAAAAAAAAAGATAAATGGCAAAAAGATGATCATACTAAATTCACAAACATTTGAACTACAAAAAGTCGCAATCCCGAATTTCATAAATTTAAAAGGGAAAAACAATCGACATACCAAATGAAATTAGCTAAGCTTCTTCTTCCTTTTATTTTTTTTTTAACTACTCAGTTTTTCCAGTAGAATTTTTCAGCTAAATCGACTTAATTTTGGGAATTACAGCTACCAACTCCAACTTAGCTGAAGCATTAAAAAAAACTAAGAAATAACAAGAAGATAATAGAAGTAAATTCACAAATATTTGAACTACAAAATATCGCAATTCCGAATTTTATTTTATTAAAACAAATAAAAAAACCAGCATACTAAAAATTGAAATAGCTAAGTTTCTTCGTCTTTTCTTACTCATTTTCTCCGGTACAAATTTTCAGCTATAAACTCCGATTCAGCTGAGCATTCAAAAGAAGGAAAAATCGCAAAAAAAAAAGAAGTCAAAAAATTGAGAGAGAAATTCACAAACCACAAACAGTAATTCCAAAAATTATCAAATCAACATACTAAAAATGAAATAAGTAGCTAAGTTTCTTCATTTTTTGTAACTCATTTTTTCCGGTGACCGGAGTTGACGTAGTCTCAAAATTGCAGCTATGAACTCCGATTTAGCTGAAGCATTCAAAAGAAATAGTAGAGAGAGGAAAAGGATATCATAAATATCTAGAGGATCAACGGCGTCATCGGCGTGATGACCATCATCCGGACGAGCGATCCTCTTCTTCTTCGCGTGAACCACTGGATTTGCATTGATTAGTCCCAAAGTCATTTTTCCTAATTTTTCTCTCTAAATAAATTTTCCCTCTCATGCGCTCTCTCTCTATCTATATATCGCCATTGGTCTGGAAATTTTAGTTAGAATCTACAAGGGTAAAATATTCCTAGGTATTATTACTATCTCATAGTATAGAAGATTATTTCTGAAAAATAATAAATATAAAAAAAAGAAAAATAAATAAAAATGAGGAAGAACGACTAATAATGATAGAATGTAAATATAGTAAATTTAATAAATATAAGATAGATGATGACAGAATATAAATATCCGACTAATTCTTGTACCCAATTATATTTCAAGGCCAGATATCAAATCATTCCTACTAGCCTATTAGTCTGCTACTCTAATATGCGACCTCCACTCTTTTTTATATAAGGCCAAGTCCTCGGTGAGATCAGTGTAGCCATATTTTGCGTGATCACCTCCCTCAATACTTATCTGGTCTACCTTTATTCCTCCTAGTAACCTCTAAATCCAATAGCGATACTTCTTCTCTACACATGTTCAAACTATCGCAGTCTCGCTTCCTTCATCTTGTCAGCTACAGAGGTCACGTCTAACTTCTCCCGAATAGTCTCATTCCTAATCTTAAAATATTCTCGATAAATTATTTTGGTGTGAAGTTTTGATGACATGTTATTATGTACTTGAAAATTTTGATTATTTCAAAAAATATGATTATATTTGTTTTAAAAATATTTATAAGTTTATAACATTTCATTAAAATATAATTTTATAATATAATTTTTTTGGTCAATTTTAATAATATAATTATAGCAATTAACAACAATAAAATAATAATATGACCAAGATCAATACATCACATATTTAAACTTGTTTATTCTGTTGGAATTATATTCCATTAAAAGTATATTATTTGTTTTTCTCGATCTTATAACTCAAATTTTTTTTGAAGAAGGTAGATAATAGTAGTTGAAATAAATAAATTATCAATATTTTTTATAAAATAAAAAAAATTTACGTAACTTTTAAATATTTAAAACTTTTTAAATGTTATTTCAAGTTTCTGAAGCACTATTGTGTTTTTTTTTCCTAATATTTGAACATTTAAAAAAAATTAAAATATATTTATCAAATTTTATAGCAGAACACTTTTCAAATTTCCCTAGAAAATAGCCAAATGGCACTTTAATAACTCCATTCCAAAATAATTCTCACTTCTTACGTTATTATAGTTAATTTTTAAAATTAAATTAATTTTAAATTTTTAATATTTTAATCATATCACATAAAATAAAATTAAAAAAATATAATATCATATTATTCTCCGACCTTACAATCCCGTGAAAACTTTGGTTTAAAACATAATGCGCACAAAGTCAATGGACTGTGTCTCTCAATTTCCATTAAAACAGCTGGTGCGTTTTGTTGTCCGAAAAAATATCCACAATATGTAATGCACTGCCAAATAGTTATTATTAAGTACATAAAGACAAAAATGCTATAGCAATGGATAAAAGAAATAAATATTAAAATATTAACTCCACCCAAAATTAGCTAGAAAATGGGGAAAGTTAGTCCTTAACGTATACATTTTGATTTCATTTGATTTTTAATGTGTCATATTTCAGAAAATATGATATATTTTGATCTTCAATGTATAATTAACAATATTTAATTCTTTATCATGAAATGAACTTTTATCTTATGTAATACTTACACCTATATAACATATAACTTTTGCAATTGAGAGTTTTAGTTTCAATCCATAGATAGACAAGCTAAGAACAAAGATAAAAACAATAAAAAAATCATAGAAGGAACACATAAAATTGAATAAATTATACATATAATAATATATTATGTACTATATAATGGAAAAGGACATCTAAAGAATATTTAGTGTCAAAAGGAAAAATTCATTCGGGTGACGGGGAAAAAATGGAGACAATGAATATAGTACGAAAAAATAAAAAAAAAATTATATGAAAAAAGAAGAACTGAAGCATATTCATTAGTAGAATTATTATAGTATGAAAAAATTGAATACTATTATAAGAGAAAGAAACGAGTCTTAAATTAGCACCTCCTTCATATTATAAAGTTGGTGTTTATTTTTTAAATTATGATTTAGATACTCAATTTATTAGATGGCAAAAAGTATTGTTTGATGATAAGTTAGAAAACCAAAATAGTCACAATTTTTTAATACATTAACAACTATTTCCATTAATTTATACATTAAGAACCATATGGAACCAAAGTGACTATTTTGATTTTTTTTCAAAATTAGCTAACGAAAAAATTATTGAAAATTATATAAGGAAATCAAAACTTTTAGGAAAAATAATATAATTAGGCAAACATATGATATGTATATATATATATTATACAACTATAATTTGAAAAAATTATAATTTATAACTATAGTTAAGATTTTGTTGCTATAGTTAGAGTTTTTTGCTATTTTCTCTCTCATCTCTTCCTCTCTCTAGCCTCTCTCCTCTCTCTCCGTGCAATTTCTTGCACATATATAATTACAAATGTATATCAGCTGCATATATACAATTATTTTGACAGATATACATATACAATTCGTCTTTCTCCACTCTCGCTCGTCTCTCGCCTCTCCTCTCTAATCTCGCTTGCCAGATATACAAATATATATATATATATATATATATATATATATATAAATTACACATATACAATTATTTGACAAATATGCACATACAATTTGACAAATATATATATATAATTCTCCTCTCTCCTCCCTGTCTCGATCTCGCTCACCTCTCTCCTCTCCCCCAGGTCACATAGTCGAGGTTATATTGTGTAATTATGTAAAATATAGCTATTTGACCATATTAAATTTTAAGCCTAAATTATTTATGAAAATTTCTCAAATTTTAATCCGTAATCGACGTGAGAATTCAATAGTTGCAGGTGCAAGATATTTCGTTGTGAATTATTTAAATATTTTAAAAAAATATATATCAAAAATAAGTATTTGATGAACACTTTTGGTTTTTAAAATTTGCCAAATATGAAAAGAAAAACAATCGACATATTAGAAATTTTGTCAAAGTAACAATAATCACAATATAAGAAATTACGTCAGATACAAAAAAAATAGATAAACAATGAAAAAAAAATTAACATCTAAAATTGCATCAAAGTTTTGAAATAGACCAAAATTGATATCTTATGTTAAATATTTTCTATTTTTACAATTCTAATTAAATTTAATATCTCATGAGACAACAAAAAATGGCCACTTTTAACAAATTCATAGGTTCAAAGCTAATCAAGTACTCCATTCGTTAAACAATAGTTGTTTCTCATTATATTGATTTCATAGAGAGATTATAAAATAATAAATAATAAGATAATTTTATTAAATTATTTTTTAAATATAATAAATATAATATTTTAAAAAGGTATAATAAAAAAATATAAATAATAAAAAATTATTTTTAAATTTATAAAATAAAAAATATTATTAAATATTTATTTTTAGTACGAAAAAGGATCAAAAATATCTCCGAACTATTTGAAATAGAATAGATATACCCCTCCGTTACATTTTGACTATAAAATACCTCTCAATTAAATTTTTGGCTCAAACATATCCCTCAATTAATTTTTTGGTTAAAAAATACCCATCTCTCTAATGGAAACAAAAAAAGATTAAAAAAATACCCTCGAACTATTAAAAATGGAGCAAAAATACTCCTTGGTTCGATTTTGGTTCAAAAATACCCCTCCCTCAAAATTTTACAAAAAAGTACCACTCGCTCTACTAGAAATAAAACCATGCATAGGGGAAAAGGTCAAAAATACCCGTCAATTTTATTTTATTATTTCACTTTATCTCCACCGTTAAAATAAATTTATTTATACCCCTGCCATTAACAAACTCACCAGATTTTCCCCTAAATTGGACGGATTGTCCCAAATTATATTCATATGGGAAAAAGGTCAAAAATACCCCTCAATTTTGTTTTATTGTTTGACTTAATCTTTATCGTTAAATGAGTTTATTTTTGTCTCCACTGTTACAAAACTTATCACCCATACCCCTACTTGGATGAAAATAACTGAATTAACCCAAAAATTAAAGAATGAAGAGATTTTTTTTCAAGATGATTTTCTAATCGTTAAATGAGTTCATTTTTGTCTCCGCTGTTACAAAACTTATCACCCATGCCCTTCAATTGGATGGAAAGCCCCAAATTAAATAAATTATCCAATTCAAGTGAGAATGACCCGATTTTCTTTTTTAACCCCAATTTGACCCACTAAATTCAATAAATTCATACCAAATTAATCCCAAAATTCATCTCCTCCAAACCTATCTCTGATTTATAGAAACATGGTCACTTACGTTGTCATATATGGTGAATTTGGAGGATCGAAATACAACAAACATAATTTGTTAATAGATTTTGTCGAAAATGTGATGTTGCTTCAATGACGTTCTGAAGTAGCGTAAAAAATTCAGTCAAATTTGGAGCAAAGAGGAAGGTGGCAGCATGGTGGATAGCTTCTAGGTCATCACCGAAGCTACCAACAATCATTGAAACATTTGGAGAGTTAAAAAAATTTCTTACTTTTTCAAGTTAATAACAAAAAATAATTAAAAAAATACTTATTCTTGATGAAATAGAAAATCATCTTGACAAAAATCTCTTCATTCTTTAATTTTTGAGTTAATTCAGATATTTTCGTCCAAGTAGGAACATGAGTGATAGATTTTGTAATGGTAGATGCAAAAATAAACTCATTATACGACAAGGATTAGGTCAAACAATAAAACAAAATTGAGGGGTATTTTTGACCATTTTCCCCATGCATATTATGTGGATAAAAAGTGTCACATGATCAGTTCATGTAAAACCCCATTTAGGAATCCAAGAGGTTTTCTCCTCGAATATTAAGTCTGAGATTAGCTTTTGCATATCAAAAGGGACTGTAATTTCACTTACAAATGTCTCAAAAAGTTGATTTCTAAATGGTAACATTGATTCATCCTCGTTATAATCGTTGTCGCCTCCTTCAATTAGTTTCTCGAGTTAAATAGGATTCAATTCTTCAAATTTTTGAGCTCTATCAAGCTTGTATAGAAATTATTATGCTCATATTAGCAATATAACATAATTAATATAAGTTATCATTTTCCAGGGATAATTCATTTGTAATTAAAGATAAAAGTATTTTTTAGTATAGTAAGAATTTGGATACTCAAAATGGGATAAAAATTGATTTGAAGATAGGTTGAAGTTGAATTTTTAATAAAAGAGAGATATTTTAAATAATAACTTTAAAATTTTAACAGAGGAGTACTTTTTAGTCGAAAACTAACGAAGAGTATTTTTGCTCCATTTCTAATAGTTAAGGGATATTTTTGACTCTTTTTTCATTTCTATTAGGACGAGGGATATTTTTGAGCCAGAAATTTATTAGAGAGATATTTTTGAGCTAAAAATATAACGAAGAGATATTTTTAGCCAAAAATATAATGAAAGAAATATTTTTAAATCAAAATATAATAGAGGATATTTCTGCTTCATTTTATAAATAGTTGTGGGGTATTTTTTTTTTTTACCCTTTTCCTTTTTAGCCAACATCTACTGCTCCAAAAAGACAAGGAATCATTTTTGTCAATTTCTTAATGTAAAGATAACTTTAGTTAATTAGTATATTAATCGTCAATTATTTATATAATAAATCCATCAAATTATACAGATAGTGGATTAATAGTACAAGATTCCCAAGTAGTCTTTTCCTTTATGCTAGTCTGCTTAAGAGATAAGTATAACAAACAATTTAATGTCTAATTGCGTAATCAAACTCTTCTTAAATTAATGTGATTGTGACCTATGAGGTTTGGTGAATGTGTCATAATGGGTCACTTGCTTTGTGCAAATTTTGAAGATTATGATTTTAAATTAAAAATATAAAAAAGTGTATTAAAATATGTTTTAGTCTTATTGCTTATACATATGTATCAAAATTAAAAAGTTATTAAACTTGTAAAATTGATAGTCAAATCTTCATTATTATGGGTTAATATCTCTCGTCACTCAACTAGGGATTTCTTTCACAGAAAGTCACTCAACTATGAGTTCTTTTCATAAAAAGTCACTCAACTTTATTTTATAACTCAAAAGTCACTTAATTATTGGTATATCACATAAAAAGTCACTCAATAATTAATATTTCACTTAGAAAGTCACCCGATCATTTTAAATAATTTATTTTTCATTGAAATACAATTTTTATTTTAATAAGATGCTCATTTTAATTATTTTACTAAATCTTGTTGAAACATACTTTTTATTTTAAATTATTTTTTTTAAATAATAAGATGCACATTTTAATTATTTTATTAAATTTTGTTGATAAAATAATTAAAATCAAATGTCTTTAAATATTTGAGTTTAAAAAAAAAATTATATAAAAATTATATTTCAAGAAAGTTTAATAAAATAATCAAAATGAGTATTTTATTACTTTTTAAAAAATTAGTCTAAAGTAAAATTTATGTTTCAGCAAAGTTAAATAAAATATTTAAAAAGAGTGTCAAATTATTTTTTCAAAAAATTATTTAAAATAAAAAATATATTTCAACAAAACTTAATGAAAAAAATGATATAAATTGGTCGAGTGACTTTTTAAGTGAAATGACAATAATTTAGTAATTTTTTAAGTGAAATACCAATAGTTGAATAACTTTCGAGTTATAAAGCAAAGTTGAGTGATTTTTTGTGAAAAGAACACTTAGTTGAGTTACTTTTTTTGAAAAGAATATTTAATGGAGTAACTTTATATGAAAAAAATATTTAATTAAGTGACTTTGAGAATAAAAAAAAAATAAATGACTTTCCGTGAAAAAAACTAATAGTTAAATGATATTAACTCTTCATTATTATAGATGTTCATCAAAATTTTCATCAAGTCACTTTTACAAATTCTTTTCTTAAGAACGTTTCAACATATCAGCTTGTTATCATTTAATTTTAAAACAAGGGTATTGTGGTGGTTTAAGTACATTAAAAGTTGCTAATGCATGTACGCTACGTGTCTTACTATTTCTACAATTAGGTACCCAAATCCTAAAATTCTCTACATCTTCCATGGCCACTTCTTTTTTATCAGCAGTTCTTTTTACCTTTGATCTCTTATATCTTCTTTGCTAAATAGCGGCACTTCATATTTGCTGGTAAAGATCATTTCAGGTCATGCGTATCAAGTTAAGCCTAAAAGAATTTATGCGTATCAAGGTATGGGAGAGAGTGATGGAGATGAGGGTGAGAAAATGAGTGTCGTCTATTTTAAAGAATCAATTCGAATTCATGTCGAGGTGATCGACTACTAAAACAATCCATCTTGTTTACAGATTAGTGGAGAAATATAAGGAGAGTAAGAGGGACTTTCATATGGTGTTCATTGACCTTAAGAAGGCCTATGACCAAGTTCCAAGGGATGTCTAGAGGCAAAAGGTGTTCCAATAGTATATATTACGGTGATAAAGGATATGTATGACGGAGATAAAACTCGGGTGAAAACAGTGGGAGGAGGCTCAGAGTATTTTTCTGTTGAGATGAGACTTCATCAAAGATCTATTTTGAGCCCTTTTCTTTTTACCTTAATAATGGATAAGCTAACACAATCTATCTAGGAGGAGGTGCCATGGTGTATGCTATTTGCAGATGACATAGTACTGATTGATAAGAATTGGACTAAAGTTTATGATAGATTGGGGGTTTGGTGTCACGACCCAACCTATGGGCCGTGACTGGCACCCGTTTAGGCGCCCGAATCGTAATATCAAATCAAATTCCAATAAAAGTTACTATTTATTTCAGAAAATTTCGACAGAGTTTCCTCTGTTTTACTGATTAGCCACCTGAAATAGAAAGATCACAGCGAACCAACAGATGTAACACAGACATAGATATATATATATAAATACGCGGGCCGACAAGGTCACCGCTGCGGTCCTGCCGCCTAACAAATATAGCATATGTACAGAATGTCCAGACAGGTGGTTAAGTCCCACATACACAATATATGCACATAATACACAGACTTTCTGATAGGACCCATACTCATTGTACATCTAAACCTGCGGGCATAAAATGCAGCCCTCGAAGAAAGGGGGTCAGTACAAAACGTACCGAATATGCAAAGCGAAAAGCACGACATAATAATAAGTGTAGTAATCAACAGAAGTGCCAGAATCAGATTCATATGTAATATCAAATAGACTATTTCTTTGGATTTTCAAATGGGTCAAATGGAACCATACCGGACCAGAAACGATGGCGACCTCCATACTCGCGCCATACCACAGCATCACACCAGAAAGTTTAATCCCGACAGTCTCCAACACAGATCACAAATGTAGAATAGGTGAGCCAGGGAAGACCACTGCACTCACGTGAGCCAGGAAAGACAGCTGCACTCACAAATCATATTAGTGGGCCAGGGAAGACCGCTGCACCCACAAGCCATAATGTCAATCTATCATAAGCCCAACTCCTTATGACTCCAAACTAAGCAAAGCCAGCCCATGGGCAAATCGACCCGCCGTATCCAACCTCCTTCGAAATGTACATATAGTATAGCTTATCGCGCACGAACATAACCGGCCCAGGAACCGGTGAATGAATTTATAAAGGCCCGAACAGAATAGAGCAGATCATGTGTATAAATAACTCATTTCTCAACTTTAAGTTAGTAATGTTTTACCTTGCGATCAAGTCACTTTTACAAATTCTTTTCTTAAGAACGTTTCAACATATCAGCTTGTTATCATTTAATTTTAAAACAAGGGTATTGTGGTGGTTTAAGTACATTAAAAGTTGCTAATGCATGTACGCTACGTGTCTTACTATTTCTACAATTAGGTACCCAAATCCTAAAATTCTCTACATCTTCCATGGCCACTTCTTTTTTATCAGCAGTTCTTTTTACCTTTGATCTCTTATATCTTCTTTGCTAAATAGCGGCACTTCATATTATCAAACAGATCAAATTTACATGATTAGCAAATTCGACAAACCTTACCCATCAGCTCTA
>DF366273.1:0-12578 GCA_000787875.1 Solanum virginianum
ACTTTATTCATAGTCGGAGTTAGACAATTTCAACGTCGAGCCTCGTCTCCGCTTAACTCACAAGTTCAAGCTAAGTAAGTAGTTGACTCACCTGCTAGCTTCCTAAGTCCTACAAGCACCTCAATTGTTTTCCTTTGTTTAGGGTCTTAGTCACCTTAACTCGATGCAAAACATGTATACACGTAACTTCCTTAAGCTTTAGATACACATGACGCCCATTAACGCGAGATGCAAACACTTTGAAAATTAGCACTAATTTGAAAGTCCATGTAATGTTTCATGTGTGTAGTACAAATACTTATAGTGCATGTGTGGGGTGTTAAAAATTGGCTATCTATATCTCCTTCCATAGAGAGCCTTAAAAGGAGCCATGTGGATGCTCGAATGAAAGTTGTTTTTATAGGCAAACTCAATTAAATGCAAGTAGTTTTCCTAATTACCTTTGAAGTCAATGATAGAAGCCCTCAAGATATATATCCTCTAAAGTTTTTATTTTCTGTTAAACCTAACCATCAGTCTAAGCGTGGAAAGAAGTACTAAAGTTTACCTTTGAACCTAAACCTTTCTGAAAGGACTTCCAAAATTACACAATGAACTGAGCCCCTCTATCTCATATGATGGACAAAAGAACTCTATAACGCAAGCCCTCAACATATATATCCTTTAAAGTCTATATTGTCTACTCGGCTTGACCATCAGTCTGAAGGTGGAAAGCAGTACAAAGTTTCATCTTTGAACCCAAGCCTTTCTGAAAGGACTTCCAAAATTGGGTAGTGAACTGAGCCTCTCTATGTGATATGATGGACAATGGAATTCTATGCAATTCGACAATCTTCATAATGTATAACTGGGCAAATTTCTCTGTAGTGTCTATCGTCTTTACAGTTAAGAAGTGTGCAAATTTTGACATCCAATCAATTATCACCTAAATTGAATAATGTTGTCTGCAGGACCTCGATAAGCTTGTGAAAAGTCCATGTTAACTACCTCCTATTTCCACTCTGGAATATCAAAATTCTGAGCTACTCCACATGGCCATTGGTGCTCAACTTTAACTTACTGGCAATTCGGGCACTTTGAAATGAACTCAGCAATGTGTTTCTTCATTCCACACTACCAGTAGACTTCTCTCAAGTCATGGTACATCTTGATAGGCTTTGGATGGATGGAATATCTAGATTTATGGGCTTCTAACATGATTCTCCCTCGAATACCATCAACATCTGAACACACAATCTACTTTGGTATCTCAATACCCCATCTCCCCCTTTGACGAATGCCATTATTTTTTGCTTGTGTACATCTTCCTTTTATTGGAGTAAGATGGTATCTTGGTATTGCTTCTCCTTTAAGTCTACTATTAGGGATGATATAGACCCATCATGCACAAGTATTCCCCCTTCACTAGATTCATCTAGTTGAACTCCCAATAGCGCTACTCTGTGCACCTTTTTAGCTAACTCTTTCTTCTCTTCTTCCATATGAGCAGTGCTTCCTATGGACAACCTGCTAATAGTATCAACAACCACATTTACTTTACCTGGATTATAGAGGATGCTCATATCGTAGTCTTTGAGCAACTCAAGGTATCTCCTCTGCCTCAAGTTAAGCTCTTTCTCGGTGAATACGTATTGCAGGCTCTTATGGTCTATGAACACATCAATATTGCACCCTATATAAGTAGTGGCACAAAAACTTGAGTGCAAACACCACTGCAGCCAGTTCTAAGTCATGATTTGGATAGTTCCTCTCATGATTTTTAAGCTGCATGAAAGCATCGGCTATGCCTTACCTCTCTGCATCAGAACACATCTCAATTCCACTCTAGAAGTGTCATAATAGATCATAAAATCATCTGTCCTTTTAGGTAGATTTAACACTGGTGTAGTCATTAATTTGGTTTTCAACTCTGAAAACTCTTCTCACACTTGTTGAACCACTGAAACTTAAATTTCTTTTGAATCAACTTAGTCAATGGTGAGGATAAAGAAGAGAATCCCTCCACAAATCTATGATAGTAACCAACCAAACCCAGAAAACTCATATCAGTTGGAAAGGTGGATCTAGGCTAGTTCTTAACTGCCTTAAACTTCTGCATATCCACTCAAATACCATTACCCCAAACAACATGGCCCAAAAATTACACCAATTTAAGCCAGAACTCATACTTTGAAAATTTGGCATGCAACTCTTTATCTCTGAGGGTCAGAAAAATAATTAGGAGGTGGACAATATGTTCTTCCCCATTTTGGAGTTCACCAAAATATCATCATTGGACACAATCACAAATATATCAAGGTACTGTCTGAGTACTCAATTCATCAAGTTCTTGAAAGCGACAGTAGCATATGTCAATCGAAAGGACATTACTAGAAACTCAAAGTGACCATATCGGGTTCGGAAAGCCGTCTTTGGGATGTCACTTTCTCTCACTTTCAACTAGTGATAGCCTGATCTAAGGTCTGTCTTGGAGAAAATAGTGGCACCCTAAAATTGTTCGATTAAATCATCAATCCTCAGAAAGGGATATTGGTTCTTAATGGTCACCTTATTCAACTGGCGATAATTTATACACATAATGAGGGAACAATCTTTCTTTCACATGAAAAGGACCGGAGCACCCTATGGTGAACATTCTACCTAAGAAATCCCTTATCTAAGAGATGCTTTAACTGTTCTTCAGTTCTTTCAACTCTACGAGAGCCATTCTATATAGTGGAATAGAGATAGACTGGGTATAGGAGAGAACATCGATCCCAAAGTCAATCTCTTTATCAGGAGGGACTCCAGGAAAATCATTAGGGAAGACACCAGGAAATGCAGTGACAACTAGAACTAACTCCAGAGGTAGAGACTCTACATCATCAGTATTAACTCGTACAAGGTGATAGATACGTCCTTTAGAAATTAATTTTTTGGCCCTATGATAGGAAATAAACTTATCCTTAGGCGCAATAGAATCACCCTTCCACTCTAAGAAAGGCTCATTTTTAGAATTTGACAATTCAGGTTCTATAATCAACAGAGGTATAATAGGCATGTAGCCAATACATGCCAAGAATCACATAAAAGTCAACTATTTCTAACTCAACTAAGTCTACTAAAGATATGATAGATAAACATCGTACAATCTCTATATATCCTTTTGGCTAGATTGGACTCTCCAGTAGAAGTAGAAACACTGAAGAGCTCAAGAAGACATTCAGGAAATATCTCAAACTTACTAATGACATATATAGTTAAAAATGATAAAGTGGCACCTGAGTCAAGAAACGCATACATATCATATGAAAAGACTCAAAGCATACCCGTGACAACATCTAGTTTAACTTCATGATCCTATCGATTTTCTATAACATACAGATGGTTTGTAACTCCACCCATATTAGTTGTGGTGCCACTTTATGGTGCTGCTAAAGACTAAGCTTTATTACCTCCATCATCTTCCCTCCTCATTGGGTACTCACTCTGGAAGTGACCAGTATATCCTCACCTATGGAAAGAATTTGTACCCTCATGGCACTCACCTAGATAGAGTTTACCAAACTTGGCACATGGTGGTTTTCCCTTAGAACCTTGAGTGACACTATCTTTAGTTTAAGAACCCCGAGCTCCAAAATTTTGATAGCCCTAAGACTTTTGATCATACCTGTTACTCGTAGTTGATACACTTGCTGAGGATGACGCATCATTTGAAGACCTTTTCTAAAAATAGGACTTGTCCCATTTACCTTGTTTATGCTGGCTAGGCTCATGACCTATTGACTTAGTATTTTTATTCAAGTGCTCCTCCCTATCCCTCTTCTTGTCCTTCTCAAGTTGTTGTGCATAGACTATAAGCCTAGAGATTTCCACATCTCTAATTAGCAATGTCACTTTGCACTCCTCTTTTACATGTTTGTCAAAGCTGAATCTGAAATTTCTTATTCTAGATCTCATATTAGGAACCATCTCTGGAGCATACCTGGATAGTTGTTTGAACTTAAGACTATATTCTTTGACAGTCATCCACTCTTGCTAAGTTGACAAACTCCTCCACCTTCACTTCCCTAAACTCTTATGGAAAGAAATGATCAAGAAAGACATTTTCAAAGTCATCCCAAATGGCCAGGTCAACATCCTCATATTTGCTTTCTTCGCATTGATTGTACTAGACATTTTCCACATCCTTGAGTTTATAAAAAGCAAGTCCAACTACTTATGTCTCAATTACATACATAGCTTTTAACAATTTCCAAATCTCAACAATAAAGTTCTGAGGGTCTTTCTCAACCTTTAATCCAGCGAAAACTAGTGGGTTCATCCTTAAAATATCTCTCAGTCTAGTGGCTGTTGTTGGCTCTTGAGAGTTAGAGCTAGGAGTTTGTGAACTCTAGTTCCCACTTTGAGCAGTTATCAGTTGGATATGACTAGTGATAGCTCCTCTAAAATCAACCTCTGTGGTAGGAGCAGATGAGGTAGTAGGTGCCTGAGGAGTCCTAACGGCTCTAGTCAATTGACCTCTAGCCCTTGTCTCTATCTAAGGAGGAAACTTTGAAGTGGGATTCTGAGCATTGATGGTTGAACCATTTTTCTGGGTCATGGTATCCCTAGGAGGCATGATCTACAAGTGCTTAATATATAAGTTATGAAGAGCTTTGTAGAGTTTTTAACTCTATCGCATGAACCCAGAATATAGGAAAGTGTAACCATTCCTAATGTCCTATAGCCTCATATTTATAAAGTGTGGTGCATAACATACCCATAAAAAAGACACTACTAGGCATGGCTTCATAGATTCCCTAGTACACTTGAACTTTGTGCTCTGTTACCAAGTTTGTCATGTCCCAGGTGGGTACCTTGATGTGGCCAGCACTTAGAGACTATTGCTAGCCCACAAGCGAATCACTCAGCCTCATCATGTTCATTCAATTACATTCTAATAATGGAAGATATTAGTGTATAAAAATTCATAAAGAAAGGAAATAACAATCGATAAAAATAAAACCAAGGCCAAACATCTCATCCATAAACTAGGCAACACTAGTATGAAAGAAAACTAGCCAACATAATATCCAATCTCAACTCAACAGTCTAGTCTATGAAGCCTTTATACATCTGACTAAGTAGTGTCAATGACAGACCCATGACTACCTCAAAAATAGAAATGAATAAGTCTAAATTCAAAGCTAGAAAAGAAACATAATGTCTTCAAAAGTATAGATAGGCTTATCAATCAGTTGAAAACAATTAGGTCCCGAAGGAGGGCCTGTTGATGACCACTAGTACCTTTATCTATGTCATAAAAAGATGCAGGCCCAAATAGAAGTCAATACATGTAATGTAAGAGTATGTAAAATGCCAGAAAGAAATATATAAAGAAAGAATAACATCAACTCAAATAACTCAACTCAAGAAGTAGGAAACTCAAACGTCATGTCAAGAATCTAAACTAAGAATGTAATTTATACAATAACTATTTATCTATCATCTATGTTCATCCACTCAGAGTACTATCAAGGCCTAATTTGGAGTTTCTCTAGCCGACAACCATCACCTATGAGCCTGTGATAATACAACAAAGAAATGTCACTGCCACATCCATCTAATTCCTTGCCGGGGTTATAGGACAACCCATCAATGGATCCAAAATCAGTAACATCAAGTCCCCATTTTGACACAATAGAAAACATCTAGTTTTATGGTGCAATCCTTTCATATGCCAGCTATATAGTTATTGAGTTTGAGTTAGACTTACTCTTACTCAATTTGGTGTTCAACACTCCTCCCAAGACTCAATATGCTCATAAGACATCAACCCTATGGTTAACTTATTTATCTAGTCTCATTGGATATTTATCAATTCAACTCATCACATTAACTATCAACCCTTTGGTTACATTATTTTAAGGATCAGTTCTTCATTCATAAGGACACAATCATGCATCGTTCTAACTCATAGCATTTAGGAGAACAAATGTAGAGTTAAAGCATTAGGGATTCCATAAACTCTTTAGGTTCAAATTATGCTCATACATGCTCATATATGTAAAATATGTGAAAATAATAAGATATCATGTTAGGGTTCATGTAGTATAGCAAAATAATCTGATTCAAGCATTTAAATAATAAAAATTGTAACTCATGTAAGATTATATAAAAATACATTAGAATTTAAGAAAAACCTTCAAGAACCATTCAAGGGAGACTCAATTTACTCACAACTCCATCAATCCAGGTTATGGGACACATGGAATATTAGAATTTGGTAAGCCTTACATACATAGAAGTTTTAAACCTTGAAAGGGATTGGCAGAATTCTCAAGATTGTCTTCGAATCCTAGCTATTTTCTCTCTTGAAACCTGGCTTCTTCATTTTGAGAGAGTGTTTTAGCATAAAAGTGTTAAATGAACATGTTTAGGTCTTTATCTAGGTGTAAAAACATCAATCCTGGGATTTGAAAGGGTGGTAAAAGACCAAAATAATGTTTATTAAAAGCTGCCAAAATTCATCTACGGGCCCATTTATGGCCCATAGAAAGTTCCATGGCTCGTAGGGACCCTCTCATAAAGTTTTAGCCCAATTTCGAGGTCTTTGGTTAACTTTTATGTGTCCTATTCTATAGCCCTAGAAGGCTCTATGATCCTTAGATGGGTTCGTAAAGTTTGGAACCCAAAATTAAAGTTTTAGGACTTTTTCCCACAAATCAACAACGGGTCATACTTTATACTTCCCGTAAATAGGTTTAGTAGTACCACTCTACTCTGGCAGTCTTCAGTAAAAGGACCATAATGTTTTACTCCGAACTCCAAATGAGGTGAAACCAGTTGTGTTGGAAAGCTACTTTTATTTGGTAGGTAATAGAACATCTAATTCTCTCCATGCTAAGAGTTATGATCATCTAAACTTGACCCTGTTATAATCGTAATACCACTAACTCAATTTATAGGAAGGTTTTGAACTTGATTGAGTACTAGAAGTCTCTTATGACCCTAATACACTTCCTACATATAAGAATAAGGTTTGAAACATAGGTAAATATATGGATAGAGTTATGGGGTGTCACAATTTTATTCAATATAATTTTTTTCTGAACAATATTTTGGTCTACTGTAGTCATGGTAAAGAAGTTCCACAACTCTCCCTCTTGGAACTCTTCTTCTGATGTTCCGCACCCCATCTTCTACCAAACAATTTCTTCCTCAGATTAATTTTGTCGTTTTATAAGTACTTTAGTCATATTTTTAATTTCTCTTTTCAATGTTAGATTCCCTGAGGATTAGCAATTCTATTTTAGTCCAATAGTAGATTCCCTCCTTGTTAACTATTGATTTAGATCCCACAATTATTATATATTTTAAATAACTATATATAGGTCTAATTTAATGAGGCTTTTTCAAAATCACATAAGAATGCAAAATTTAATTCCCTCACTAAAAACATTCATTTATTACATGCCCAAGGATAGACATTTAAGGACTTGTATCATGAACATATAACATGTATTCAATATTTGAACAACCAAATATAATGATGTGTTGACACAAATGTATCAGACTAGTAGGTACATGTAGAATAAATTAGTTGAGGATATACTTAAGTAATTAACAACGAAAGTATATACTCAAGTAAAGGCTAAAGATTAAACAAGTAAATGTATCTCTAGATCAATAATAGTTTCCAATGAACAAAAGTTAAAAAGTAAATTATAATCAACTAATCACTAATCAGCATCTACGAAACCACTGATTCGAGTCTAGAAGGTTCCAACACAAGTTCCGGTCTACCTCAAAGGAAATAATACTACTACTCAAGCTAAAAATGAACAAGGCTCCTCTGAATAGCAAGGAGGGCTCACCAAGTCTGGAATGTGAAGATTGATCCTCAACGATGCGCGTGTTGGGTACCTCTATCACCTGTATATACATCATAAAATGATGCAGGCCTAAATAGATGCAGTACCATGACTGTACTAGTATGTAAAATGACTATGGGAACAATTAAGGCTCAACACTGATAATCTTAATAAGCTTAAATAGCCAATAATGCAACTCAACAATCTATCCAACCAACTAAATCACGGAATGCAAATAATGTTCCTAAAGAGAACTCTAGCATGCAAATCGGTCAAATCATTTATGCACAAGTTACTCTAACAGAGAACTATCACATATGAGTGGGTATACAATGTTTGTATGGTCATTGCCACATGTGTCTAATACTGGCCAAATTAGAAATGATCAAACCAATCTGGATCCACAATCAATCAATGTCTAACTTTTGGGACACGAGAGATAATGGCCTTTATACTCACCTTTGCTTCTACACCTATGTAGGTATTGAGACTGGTACCTTCTGGTCTTTCCCTTCCTACTTTGGTCTGATCTCTGAGATAGTCAGAAAGGTAGTAGCTAGTCCTCTTCAGCGGACTCTTTAAACTTATGTTTGTTTACTATTTTTGTTATATTTGAGAATTAAAGACATTGAGACTTGTATAAATTTCTTTGAATTCTATTTTTGTAGATTGTTAAACATATGACACCAGTCTTAGGTTGGTTTTAGATCTAGATATCCTTCTTAAATGCTTGTCCTTTCATATTTATTTTCATTTTACATCCACATTAATTTTGTTATTTCCTATTTAGATTGACTTGCCTCGGTGAATAAAAGAAAATTGTCAACACATTCAAATTTGGGTCGTGACATATATCTAGATAGGATGACTGCTATTTATGTAGCCACTATACACCATAATAGAAAAAATAACTAATAATCACTTAGACTTTACTAGATATGACAAAACTCTAATCGACATTCCTGTGTTTCAAAATTATGCCGAGTAACTTGTTTTCTCGAATAAATGATGATTTCTAAATGAATGTTTTGTAGATATTATATATTAATATTAAAAAACATAATTAATAATAATTTATAGGACTTGACCGAATATGACAAAACTTCAACTGGCACCTCCCCATATATCAAAATTATGTCGAGTAACTTTTTTTCTCAAATAACTAATAATTTCTCAATGTATTTTTTGGTAGATATTATACATTAAAACTGAAAAACTAAATAATAATCACTTAGTAGGACTTGACATGATATGATAAAACTCCAACCTACACCTCTTCGTATTTTAAAATTATGTTGAGTAATTTCTCTTTTCTCGAATAAGTGATAATACAAAAATCTAAATATTCTATTAAAATACAAATTTATAAAGATTTAGAAAAAATTTGAATACTATATTAAACTTACTTAATGGTAAATACCTCTAAGGAAAATTGATGAAACATCAAAGGATTATTACTTATAGAAGTTGTTGCAGAGAAGCAACCTTTTTGGTAACTCCATATTATTTGTTCCATACATATACTGCATGACTTAACAATCATTTTCGTAATGGGATGTACTTTTTAGATTTCTTTAATTCAATATATCTTCAATCTTGACAAATGGTAATAGTTAATAACTATAAGAGATGTGTCAATTGATACAAGGAGCAGAGAGAAGTAATATCTAAACAAACAAGAGAGACAATAAAATATATAGCTACAAAACTTCTTGTAGATTATATACCAATATCAACAATCAATGCAATAGAATATTGTTCTCAAAATGATATTTCCTGAATGTAAAAAATTACAAGATACCTTGTAGAGATATTTTTAGCCTTATTTGCATATTTATTAGGAATATTAGTCATCTTCGCATTTCAACATAAATACACTCATGGATACCTCTCTCGAGTTAGTGAAAAGGACCCGTAGGCCAGCTGGTTGGGGTATTGAAATGATTGTCTTGTGCGTTCCAACCTTGAAGCCAAGAAGACTATAACAGATCTCCATATGTAATTTGATGAGTATAAACAGGAGAATGTTGGAAGTTATTATTTGAATAATTAACCATATTGGAACTTCTTCCAAAGAATGCTCCTTCATTTGTGACCATTTTGCTTCCTGATTTCAGCAACTTGAGAGAAATCTGATTTACCCTAAATATTATTCAACATCATATATCTATGATGGGAGGAGCTAGCATAATCACTAGCAATTCCTATGTAGAGATACATTGAAGAAAAAGAATGCTTATACTTAAATTATAGTGTAATAGTTACTAATTTGGATAAACCAAAGAAATAAATAACATCTAAAAGAGGTTTTTCCATGGAATATATTTTGAGATATTTTCTCTGACTAAGTAATTGGTCAGAGGAAAAGTTTTTCCACAAAAGAATTTTATGTCACCTGAAATTTGTGATCCGGTGAAAATCGACTCCAAATTGCTTCGAAAAACGCTGAAAAATATTTACAAGATGAGATGAATTTTATATATTTGGCATTGCTATTGTTTTAAGAGATCTTTTATCATGATAGGTGCAACTATTTAACTTTTTTTTATTTTTGAAGAACTTGTTTTTCTAGGGAAAATAACAACATACCCAGTAAATTTCTAGGGAAAATATTTTTTAAAATATTTCGACCAACCTAACATGAAAAAATTTAAAAACATACATTTCTTCTGTATCAAACAAGTTCATGCCTTTTCTGAATAGTGTGTGTGTGTGTATATATATATCGTATACTAAAAATATGTACAATAGTTTGAAAAATACTATATTATATAATATGGAAACTAATATGATTGAAGCATGGGAGATATAATATTACTAATTAATCTTTTTCCTAAATTGACATATTGGTGAAATTTGGATAATAAAAGAGAGAAAACATGCCTATCAGATCCATTATTATTTGGATCAATTTCTTGTCAAGACCCAAAACGGGATCATGATTATGGAACTAATAAATTTCCTAACCCGAAGATAAAATACATTTAATACAGAAAAACTCAATAGATAAAATCATATCCCAGAACCTGTGTCACGAGTGTAAAGAGTATCTACATAGACGAGTGAAATAAGTACATTACAGTCTTCAAACAGAAATAACGACCATACAACTAGGATAGAATCTAATGGAAACTCGAAGCCCTTGAGTCTCACCACTAGATCTAGTATGAACCAACTGCACGAGCAAATCAACTACCACGTGGGTGATCCTGATGAGAATCTACAGGGGAGAAAGAAGTAGGGGTGAGTACACATAATATGTACCCAGTAGATTAAACCGACTAGGAATAAAAAATTGAATAAATTATAAAATAATTTAGGAACACTTCTATTTGCAATAGAAAAATTAGTCCAGCATCGGTGACGCCAATTTATATAGAAAGACACAAATAAAGTAAACATATAATCTCGATGAAGCCAATCCAAAACAACTACAAATAATGTAATGATATGGTATGCAATGCAATGCAATGCAAGGTGAAATCAAGACTGTCGCACAGCTTGTCGTATACAATCTCAATATATCAACTACCTTGCCACCTAACTCGTGTTCAAGAACTCATGATAATAATCTCCATGTATGAACTACCTTGCCACTTAAGTCGTGGTCAAGGACTCATGATAATAAGAAAGTGATGTGGTCAAGTGTCACTGCCCGGACCTAGGGCCTAGATGTGACACGGTGAATGAAAGGGACCCCAAACTAGCCTCTTAGCAAATCATTATGCATCCTTGGTCGTGGAAGTAAGTAAACAACCACAAGAGAACATAAAATAATGATAAAAGGGCTAAGGGAGTCTTTTATAGCTTAAAAAAGCATACAAGAGTCGAGCTAGTCAAAGTTCAAAGCGTCATTACATAACTTGTCCAATAATAACACCTCTAGAATTAGAGTTTAGCTGGGGCCAAGACAACTTTCTTGGCTCACTCTCATAGTCAAAGAATACATCAAAGAAAAGAAAGTCATTTCATAACACAAGATCAAAGACATCATCCTTGGAGTTGAGGACAAACCAAACATTGCTTTGAAGATATTCCTAGCCACGTGGAGGAGGAGGATGATCAAGTGGAGCTGCGATTCCTACATGGTAACATCTTGTAGGCATAGAGTATGCATTAGTACATTTAAATATACTAAGTATGTAGGATACAATGCAACAAGAGATAGGCAATATAATTGAAATGCATAATTAGGAAATGGATGAGCATATAGTAATGTGGAATGCATGAATGATGCTTGAGGTAAACATGCTTATATAGAACATATTGCGTGTGTAGTAAGAGACCATCATTAAAGAATCCAGGGCCTACCACCCCCTTGGAAAGGCGATTAAGGAATCAACCCCTCAATTGGTTGATGGTTGTCACCCCCCTAATCCATGGTGATTGAGGTATCAACCCTTCAATTAGTTGATGGTTGTCACACCCTCCCATCTATGGTGATTGAGGTATCAACCCCTTAATTTGTTGATGGTTGTCACACCCTCCCATCCATGGTGATTGAGGTATCAACCTCTCAATTGGTTGATGGGCAACTTGCAACACTAAAGGTACTTTTCATGAAACCAACACATATATACCTTCCTTTCATCATCATAAGGTCATTCAAACCATAGGTCAAGCAATGGATCATCAATAGCTCAAGAATCTAAAACCGAACATTTTGTCAAACACTTGGTGAATGTGTAATGTTAGTGTAAAATCATGCAATTCAAGAGTGAAATCATGTGAGAAAAATCAATG
>DF366272.1:21293-33464 GCA_000787875.1 Solanum virginianum
TATATATATATAAAATTAATTCAAAACATGCCAAGTGTGGGTCTACACCACACTTAGCCCAACCAAAAATTAACATAAGTCAAGTGGGACAACCCTCACCTTTCTTTAATACCCCAACTTCAAAAAATTTTACTTTAATCCCCAAACTTTTTCTAGTCGAACCAACTAAGGACATACGAGGTCTAACATTAGTAACCCAATAATTCTGAGATTTCTTAATATAAAAAAAGGTTAATCTTTATTTCATGAAAATGGTTAGAAAATATCATAATTAGTACAGTTAGTGCATTTATAGATTACTTGTTATGCAAATGCTTAAAGATTATTTAATCCATAAAATAAAATTTATGTGAGGAAATTGTCATATTATCATTCAAGTTATGCTACAAAACTAACAAAGTAAGCTATTCAACAAATAGAAGATGTGTGATTTTCTATGAGAAGAAGAGACAAGTTGCAACAAAATGTAGAACTAGAAGTTCCACATATCCATTCAAGTGATAATATTGCAAATTTATTTACTAAGACATTGCTAGCATTGACATTTAAGAAGTTGAGTAATAAGATCAAAATGCACTGTCTCTAAGATATTAAGTGAAGTTTTTATTAGGATAGTGAAATATGCGTTGAATTATTTGTCTTAACAATGATCATACCACAATTGAATTTTTCTGGTAAAGCTTTTAATGAGGCAACATTTATGGTGTATTATGATACGTCTATATTTTTTTCTAGTAGGATTTTAATGAGATATATTATCTATGGACATTCAAGTAAAGTGTTATAAATCCATTGATTTAATGAATTATTGATTTACTCAATAAATGAACTACTTACTTTCATGTATGTACGATCCCTAAGTTCCATGAACCATTTGGATAAAAATGTATCTATTAATTATGTCTTTTAAAATTGTGACTTTTAGAGTGATTTCTCAACCTATAAACAAGGTCATCATTCACCGCTATAAGACACTTGAAGACATTTGAATAAGATGATCCCTATATTCTACTCTCTACATCTCTTGTCTATATTGTTTGTAGTAGGGTTGTTCATGGTTATAGTTAAAAAACTAAATCAAACCGCAATCCGAACCACACCGATTAAAAATTTTGATATTTGATTAGACTTGGTTAGGTTTGGTTTTTAAATTTTAAAAATTGATACTACTTGATTTGGTTTTGGTTTTACTAAAGATAAATCACAAAAATAACCAAACTAAACAAGATAATTATATACTATAAATTTTGTATTTATTTTATATAGTATTAATAAAGAATTTATAAATATTTTATTAGATGTTAATTTAAACCTTTAACTTTATCATTTACATTTGAAAATTCACTTGTTAGTATTTTGATATATAGTTTTCTTGTAACCCCTCCCCGGATTGTTATTTGTTATTGAGCTTTGTTTTTCTTTCTTCTATAAAATTTTGATTTTTGGTGTATTATGTCTTTAGCATTGCTTAACTAAATCACTTTGTTCGTGTATATTAATTTTAGTATTTCTTAACTAAGTCACATAATAACTCTAGTACTATTAATTAATTGAACCTACATGTCACGACCCAAGCCTACGGCCTAGACGTGATCGGCGAATGGGGAACCCGAAGGAACCCCAACCAAGCCTCATAGCATATCGTTACATATCCTTGGTCGCGAAAGCAATTAGAATGACAATAAGAGATAAACATAAATAAGGGAAATTGGAACTAAGGGTAAACTTCCATATCATAAACATCAAGAAACAAAAGAGTGAAGGCTTATAGCATAGATACATAACATGTCCAACAACACCTCTACTACATAGATAAGAGCAGGGGCCAGGACAAGCAACCGGTCTCGCCCTCATAGTAATGATAATAAGTACTCAAAAATATACAAGATGTAGTCTAAGCATAAGCATTATAGAAGGTAGATATTTTGCCTAGACATAAGGACTCACCAAAAGATAACTTGCACAATCCATCTGGCCACGTGGAGGAGGAAGGTGATCAAATAGAGCTCAGGTTCCTACATAGTAACATCATGTAGACATAGAGTATCCATTAGTACATTTGAATGTACTAAGTATGTGGGATGCAATGCAACAATAGATAGGCAACATAAGAAAAAATACAATATCATAGTCAATGGATAGTATAATAACAATATGACATGTGTGAATGATGCTTGAAGTAAAACATGCTTACAATCTAAATCAACTTATATAGTTCATAATACGTAAGTGTGGGAAGAAACCTCAATCGGTATAACATAAGACCAAGTGAGCTACAACTTGGAATCCCAATGTTAACCCTGCACTGGAAGAAAAGGGGAAGTTACTTGCTGAGGTAAACCTCCTAATGACTAAGTGGATCTACTAAGGCTTATGTGAACTAGGTACTCACCTCTAGTTCTTGGATTCGGGTACTCACCTCAACTCCGAACTTGGGTACTCGCCTCAAGCTCTCATATTTAGGGTACTAGCCTCTTAGAGATTTGGGGACTCACCTCCAATCCCTTCACCTATGGTGGCACATAGTTCTAGGACTTGGGGACTCACCTCTAGTCCACTCGATGCTAAGTCTAATCCCACGAAATATACAATATAATCATACTTTAATAACTTGTAATAAATATAGAGACATGACATGAGTAGCTCTAAACATCATTGATCTCAAATGGTGAGTCTAACTTCAATCATAAGAATGGGTCATCATCAACATCACCCTTTCATTAACATAAACATTAAAAGCCCATAAGAGGTATAATCTTAACAAAAAATGGGGGGGAGAGGAGGGGGGCTTAATCCGGCGCTACAACATCATCAATATTTTTCATGATTTAAACACATCTTTAGAAAGCTCATAATCATCGTAGAGTCACTTGAATCATAACTCAATCAATAGATCATCAAAACTTAATGAATCCTTAAAAAGGTATTTTATCAAACACTTTGGAGGTGTGTAGTGCTAGTGTAAAACCATGTAATTCAAGAATGAAATCATGCTACAAAATTCGATGTAAAACCTTCAATAGATACTTGGTAGCACCCTCAAGCAATATACATCAAAACCCTTCATCAAATCTCTTAATAGATCTTAGATTCATAGCTCAAAACATGGTAAAATGTGCAGTGATTTTCATAATAGATAAGACCCATGAGTAAATCAACTTTAAAACATGCAGTTTTGCAAAAAAGGAAGCTTGGGCATCATGAGTGAAAGAAACCCACGAAAGAAACCCACATACCTTAGCTTTGGAGATGAAATTGATGAAGATTGGAGATGGAGACTTGAAGCTTGAGTGTAATCCTTAAGACCCGAAAATGTTTTGAGACTTGAATTTTGAGAGAAATATAAGACTAAGTGCTTGAGTGAGTATTGGAAAATGTCTTGTATCATATAGAGGCAAATATGGCTAAGTGTAGATATTTTCTCATGTGGAAACACATAGGCCCAAGACTTAAAAGTCTTGTACCGAAATTAAAAACTGGCACCAAAAATATACAGGGCGTAAGCTACTGGAAATCAACACTTTAAAAATCAAAATTATGAATCATTCGCTCTAAAATTTAGGTTAGTCCCTTTTCTCCCTAAATTTGACCCTCTGAACAAGAATATGAAGTTAGATTTCTGAAATAACACATGAATTTTGAGATATATGAAAATTACAATTCTGAGCACTTTCGATGCACATTTTTGATCACTTTTTGGGGTCATTACAATATCTCCCCCTTGGGAACATTCGTCCCCGAATGTCAAAGAAATATATATGCGAAGAGTAATCATGAACAAATCAGCCCCAACAAGAATACAACAATACATTTAAACCACCAATTTCAATACATCAATATAAGTGTCAAAAATCATCATGAACTTGTTAACATAAACATGCATGCATGCAAATGACATAGGGGCTGAAACATAAGGCTTGGAATCATGAAAGGACTTAACATGTCATCATAAGCTTGAATAGAAATGAAAGAGATATGGATATAGTTCCTCCAAGCCCGCTCCTTGAGAGACACTTTCTACAAGACAAACCTTCCAAAGAGCTTTAACGAACACCACATCCTTATTAATTAACTTCTCCACTCGTCTATCCAATATCTCCACCAAACCCTTCTCTTAGGCCAACTTATCCTCCACAACATCTACAATCTCACAAGTTCTATAACACTAGAGTCATCACCACATCCCTTCAACCTAGAACCATGAAAAAAAATTGGACAAACTGTAACCATATCCCTAGGTGATTCCAATCCTCAAGCAACCTTACTAACCTCCCTTTACATTCTTCAAGGACTCACAATCCTAAACTTAATTGTCAACCTTAAACCCATCTAGTCTACTTGGTATCATAAACCACCATCCCCCCTTGGGAGACAACCTCCACTCTACCATCGTTTCACCCAAAACTTCAAACCCTAATAAAATGGATGTCTTGCTTAATCTAGACCTCTCCAACCAAAATGATTTTGAACCATCAAGTATACTACACCACCATGTATCACTTTCTCCAACCTAACCCACCACCCTCCAATCTAGCCAAACGATGGACCGCCCTCAAGTCACCTCTTTGCCACCATCATCAACATATGCTAGGCTACGTAAAGCACCGACCACAACATTAGCCTTACCGGGGTAAAATAATACACACTCATATCATAATCCTCAAAGAATATTAGCCATCTTCTCGTTATCCTTCATTCATACCTATTATATTTGACAAACAACCTCTCATCCCCAAGACTTGCAACAATACCCTCGAATGATTCACAAGCTCTAAATAAATCAATGCTCCACCATTAGAGACCTCCACAAACATGCCAAGGTAAGGTTTTAAGACCTTATTCGCGAAACCCATAAACATAGCCGGTGCATAAGCCAACCAAACAACCCCAACAATATTCAAATGCTCACCTCTAGTCCAAAAAGATACTTCAGAATATCACCTACCCTCATCCTCACTTAGAGACAAACCTGAACCAAAGATCAAGCTTAGAGAAGTGACTAACCCATTGTAGTTGACCAACTAAATCAACCATCCTTAACCATCATATCACAACCTTATGGGTTCTACCCTCATTAGAAACACAATACGCAAGTAGACAAACCACCTCAAGACCTCAAATCCACAAACTAGGTTCAACCAAAGTCACAAGACAATACCTTATGCAATAAGAACATGGGGCAACCCTTAGAGACCAATTGGACCTATCTCCTTTGCTACCACTCGAAAACCTCCCACTCAAGGACGGGTTCATAGGGAGTCAGATTCTAGATCTACGGGTTCTACTATCTATGGGGGCATAATATGTATGCAACTAATCCACCCCAAGCATGATATCAATTCTACCACATCAACTCCAACAAGTCACAAGGCAAGACCTAAGGCAACATGAACACGGAATAACACCTATAAACATTCTTAGCAATAATATACTCAACAAAGAGGTAGAGACCAAAGGTTCGCATAACAACTTGGGGAACACAAGAAGCCTATTAGCAACTAAAAGAGAATAATGCAAGGTATAGAGGAACCCAAATCTATCAAAATCAAAACCTTCAATAGTCCCGCGAAGTACCAAACCAAGTCTAGTGACTCCTAGAGGAGTATGTTGAGAATGTAGATGACTATCCTTATGATCTTTAGGGACCCACAAACAATGCCTCATCTTATGACCTATTTCACCACATCTAAAACACGCACCCGAGCCGGCTAAGCAATCTCCTGGGTGGCAACTTCGACACTTGTTGCATGTAGGAGGAGCTTATCTACCAACACCTTCACCATGATACTTAGGGCTGACCACCCCATCTTTGGCAACCCTCTTGCTTGGAGCATCATTGGACTCTTGATCTTGGAAGCTACCATCAAATCAAGCCCTCTTGGATACCTCACTTATCCTCTTTCTAAGCTTCTCCCCCTCAAGTTATTTGGCATATGTCATGAGGTGGGATAAATCTATATCACTAATCAACATAGCAGACTGGTACTCCTCATTCACCAAATCGGACATGCCCATCACAAACTTATTCATTTTAGACCTTGGGTCGGCAACCAAGTGAGGAGCATATTTTGAGAGTTGGTTGAACTTGAGGGCATACTCCTTCACACTCATAGATCTTTGCTTCAAGTTTATAAAATCCACCAATTTAGCTTCCCTAAGCTCAAGAGGGAAGAACCAATTAAGAAAGGCCACATTGAACTCCTCCCATAGAACCACATTGTCAACCCCCTTCTCTTTCTTCCATTGTATGAGCTATATTTGTGCCACTCCCATGAGTTGGTAAGCTGCCAAATCTGCCTTCTCTTTCGACCTCACCCCCATAATACATAGCACCTTGTATACTTTATTAATGAACTCTTGAGAGTCCTCATCTACCTTTGACTAATGAAATACCGGTGGGTTCATCCTTATGAAGTCTCTCACATGAGATGCTAGGGTAGGAGCATGATGGGATTGGGCCCCTTGATTGGCTTGATTAGCCACAACTTGGGAAAGCATAGTGAGAGCATCCCGAAACCCTCCATTGGTCGGTCGCCCCTCGGGTGTGCGGGCTCGTCTTCCCCTTGCGTTAGGCATGATCTAGCATATCAAAGAATAATTGTCAAAGAGGGGAATAACCTTACTTTAACTCTATGGAACGACTTAGAACATGAAGAAAAGGAACATTTCCTAAAACATCTCATAGCATTTTGCTCATAGTTGTGGTACACAACATAACCATGAACAAGACTCTAATCAACGTGGTGTGTTGGATTCTGAGGATCTAACAACCTAGTGCTCTGATACCATCTTTGTCACGACCCAAGCCTAGGGCTTAGACGTGACCAACGAATGAAGAACCCAAAGAAACCCCAAACAAGACTCATAGCATATTATTACATATTCTTTGTTGCGAAAGCAATTAGAATGATAATAAGAGATAAACATAAACAAGGAAAATTGGTACTAAGGGTAAACTTCCATATCATAAACATCAAGAAACAAGAGACTTAAGGCTTATAGCATAGATATATAACATGTCCAACAAAATCTCTACTACATAGATCAGAGGGAGGGCCAAGACAAGCAACCGAGCACTCCCTCATAGTAATGACAATAAGTACTCAAAATATAAGAGATGTAGTCTAAGCTTAAGCATTATAGAAGGTAGATATTATCCCCCACATGAGGACTTACCAAAAGCCAACTTGAACAATTCATCTAGCCATGTGAAGGAGGAAGGTGATCAAATAGAGCTCCGGTTCCTACATGGTAAGATCATGTAGGTATAGAGTATGTGTTAGTATGTTTGAATGTACTAAGTATATGGGATGCAATACAACAATAGATAGGCAACATAAGCAAAATGCAATATCATAGTCACTGGATATAACAATATAACATGTATGATAGATGTTTGAAGTAAACCATGCTTACAATCAATCAACTTATCTAGTTCATAATATGTAGGTGTGGGAAAAAACCTCAACCGACATAACAACATGGTGAGCTACAACTTGGAATCCTAATGTTAACCCTATACTGGAAGAAAGGGGGAAGTTACTTACAAGGTGAACCTCCTAATGACTAAGTGTATCCACTAAGCCTTATGTGAACCGGGTACTCACCTCTAGTTCTTGGATCGGGTACTCGCCTCAAGCTTGGACTTGGGTACTCGCCTTAAGTCCTCACATTTAGGGTACTCACCTCTTAGAGATTTAGGGACTCGCCTGTAATCCCTTCACATATGATGGCACGTAGTTTTAGAACTTGGGGACTCGCCTCTAGTCCACTCGGTGCTAAGTCTAATCCCACGGAATATATAAGGTAATCATACTTTAATAACTTATAATAAACATAGAGACATGGCATGAGTAGCTCTTAACATCATTGACTTCAAATGGTGAACCTAACTTCAATCATTAGAATAGGTCATCATCAACCCTTTCATTAACATCAACATTAAAGGCTCACAAGAGGTATAATCTTAAAAAAAGGGGCTTAATTCGGCCTTACAACATCATAACCCTTTTTTCATAATCATCATAGAGTCACTTGAATCATAACTCAATTAATAGATCATCAAAACATAAAGAATCCTTAAAAAGACTTTTCATCAAACACTTGGCGGGTGTATAATGCTAGGGTAAAATCATGCAATTCAAGAGTAAAATCATGCTAGAAAACTCAATGTAAAACCTTCAATAGATACTTGGTAGAACCCTCAAGCAATATACATCAAAATCCTTCATAAAATCTTTTAATAGATCTTAGATTTATAGCTCAAAACATGGTAAAATAGTCACAATTTCATAAATCCCAACATAGTGTATAGTGATACGCCCAAATTTACACTCCAAAAGGAATAGTAAAGTGGTCATTGATCAAATATAGAACTGAATCAGAGTTGAGGTCGATCCCATAGGGAAATGCAAATAATATATCTATTAGCACCATTTTCAGATGTAATATCTATTCCCAAAACAAAAGTACATAAAATAAATAGGGGGTTTTGGTTTCTTCAAACTAAGTTACTAAAATAAAGCAGTAAATGAGTACAAGGACCACTAGATTTCAAATAATATATGCGAAGCTAGGATTGTGTTCCCCATGACATCTAATGCGATAGCCGAATATAGTAGTAAACTCATTCATGATTACGTATATAAGATTTAACAAGTAATGTAACATCTAATTTACCTCTCGGTCCTTCTTAGATACATATCGTTCATCACTTTTGGTCTTAGAATGTATATGTACTAACCCTTATTGTTAATCCCGAAATACTCTCCATTTTTGGTCTCAAGTACTTAGACTAGGTTAAAAATCCTGAATTTTTGTCATAGAACTCTTTTCCTAATCAAAACATCCTTTCAAGTATGTAACAAATAAAGGCTTACCCTAATATGTTGACTCATCAAGGAAGAAATTATAACAAAGATTACTATGATATATACGTAATCAATCCCGAGATTTACACCATATTTGCCTATCTTAGTGATTTATCATGGTTCCACAACCCTAGTTGTGGGTTTAGCCTAGCATATTCAAGAAAGAAAACCTACAATGATACAAAAAATTCATAATTAATGACTTACTATTGAAGAATCAATGGATCCACGAGTTACAATCCTGAACTAGATTAGCAAAATCCCAAAATCTTGTGAAATCTCAAGCAAAATATTATTTTTTAGTGTTTTCTCTCTCTAACCATCCAAGACTAAGTAAAAACAAAACAAAAAGACTATTTATATACAAAGGAAACCTAATCCTAATTAAAGTAGAAAAAATCATGTTGGGATTGTAATGGGCCACTGAACGGCCCGTGAGTTGCCAGGGGCATCCCACTACATGAGAGTTTTTCTTGTCATGTTTCTTTTCTCTCAAGTGTATTAAATAGTAAAATTAGCATGTTTAGGTTATAATGTTTGTGTAAATTTAAGTGTTCGCAGAAGTCTAGGGTAGCCCTTATGTTGATCTTTGTAATGTCCCATGTGACAATGTTAAAGTTATATGTGTTTGCATCGCACCCTAACTAACTTGTATGATTGTTGGTAAGTATTTTGTGTGTAGGGTCGGCATTCTGATGAATGAAGCATGTCTATGTGAGTTAGTACTAATTAGTGTAGAAGATATGCCATGTGTGTGTGCGTTGATTGCATAACTCAGTCGATGCACTTGTGAGATAGAACTTGCCTGGTTAGTCCTACTGAAATAATTGTCTGACTAGATTAGGATGTGATCTTAGGTCATTGTAGTTTACTAGTCACTTAGCCAAAAAGTTGACCAACCAAATGAAATTGTCCCTCTTAAACTAAAAGTTGAGCCTAAATGGACCTTTTTCTCTGTAATCAGCCAAATTCACTTTTATAATCTATCGATTGATCTCTGTTTTGGCCCTCGTCTCTCTAAGGATATTGTGAACCTCTGCCCAGGTCAGAAACCTAAGTTAAGGATGGCTTATATTTTCCCTGGTGCCTTAGAAAGACATTGTAAACCTTGGCCCAAGCCAAAGACTTAATTTGAGGGTGGCTAGTGTAGGGAGAGTAGAAAAATGAACATGAAAAAGAATAAAGTGATAAAAGAAGAAAAAGAAATGAGTTGTGACCATGAGCAAATCAATGAGCAAAAAAGAAAAAGAATACAAATGAGTAAATGAGCATGGAAATCACTTCTTGTACTATAGAAAGTTAGAAAAATAGGGGCAAGAAATGTTGGTGACCAAAAAGCAAATGGCTGAGTCGAAGTAAGTGTTTGGGAGAGGCTGTTTAGTCACTTTAATCCTAAATATACCTCACCCAAGCCCGACCCTATGCTACAAGTCATAAAAGTCCTAATGTTATCCTAAAAATGTCATTCAATAGTTAAGGTGGTTAAAATAAGGGTAAGTTCATGATCGATACGTGTGTGTCCACTGAAAGTCATTTCTGAGAGTGAGTGACTACATTCCAGTCTTTGTTTTACATGTTTACGTAAAGTGTGAGACTTCTTTGTGGTAAGGGAACTATCTTTTGCATTAATTGGTTGCTAACTCAACTAAGATGTCTTTATTCCTAATCATATATGGACTGACCATGCATGCATGATGGTTGCCTTAATCTTTATGGGTCCATTTGGGGTGTGACCATATTCTTAAACTTGTTAGCGGGGCATATGTGTTGAAAATAGCGGGGCGATCCATTGTTTGAGTGAATATTTGTATTTATGCATCATTTAGTTGAGTCATCATTGCTTGAGGACAAGTAATCATTCTAAGTTTACGGTGTTGATGAGTCGTAGATATATGACTCTTATAACGCTTTAAACAGAGAACTTGTGTGCGTTCTCAAGCATATTAGTTATTTGATGTTTGTTTTGTTATTTTTTAGGAAAAATTATTGAGTCATGGATAAAAGGATGTGAGTGGAAAATGAACATAAAGATGGCCAAAGTGTGGGTATTCGAAAGCGGCCCAAGTGACTAGAGAATAATTCAGGCCAAGTGAAGTCCACGTGGACATCCACGACTCGTGTGACTACCAAAAAGTCGTGAGGTCCTTCATGGCCTCACACTTAGCCACATCATCCCACGTAGTAGTGTAAAATGGCTAAGGCAAGCCTTACGCCGCTCTTAACAGCCCATGAGACATTGAGCAGCTCTTCGGCTGTGAGAAGTGAGACGGGTCATATTCAGCTACTGTTCAGTTGCTGCTTGGCGCTTGGCCCTTGGCCCTGGTGGCCTTACGCATCTATCACTTTCTTTCATTCTGTGGGTCACAGGGAGGACTCATTTGGTGGCCGCGTTGGTTACCCTTATCCTTCCTCTTGGGATGATCAGTGGGTGGCGCAGGTGCATCAAAAGCTTGGTATTAGCAACTGGATGTGCTGTACTCTTACTGAGGAGATCTACTAGCACCTGTACCTGCAATATGAAATACAGGTCCCCCATAAGGAACGTTAGTATGAGATAATATACTGAGTATGTAAGGCTAAAAATACTGTATATGATGTAACAACACAAATAAAAATATGCACTGATGTTGGGTAAGAGACCACCTTTAGTTATAGTGTGGGATCATGTACTTTATATTCTTTATATCACTTTACCTTTACTGTAAAATCTATGCACAGCATGTACTGTAAATAACCAACTGATCAGTGGTAACAATATCGGGTTCGTCCCTAGCTAGGCTCTTCCTTAACCCCCTCAGGCTACCCCCTTTGATAGGATCGTCCCTGGCTACTGTATTGGGTTCGTCCCTGGGTAGGCTCTTCCTTAGCCCCTCGGGCTACCCCCTGTGATAGGATCGTTCCTGGGTAGGTGATTCTTCCATCCCTCGGGCTACCACCTATCTATAAGTAATATATTTTACCTTGCAATTACCTTTGAGATGATCTTTTGGTGGTCACAATATTAGAGTTATAGGATTGTATAGGCAGCATGTGACATATGGATCACCATACAAGACAATATGATAATGAAAAGAGTACATTACACAAATAATGAAATTCATAAGAGGTAGAACAACACATGAACTTTATTTGCTAGAATTATTCTGTCTATCTTGGTATTCAAGTATATATGCATATTTGAAGGTGAATATGTATGGGAGTATATGAACATGTGAAAGATTTGAGACATAATCAATAGTTGAGTTGGAATTGGTAAGTGCCTTTATGTACTAAGGAGGGATCTATGTTTCATGCCAAATAA
>DF366271.1:9433-23226 GCA_000787875.1 Solanum virginianum
GTTTAAAAATCGAGATTAGACCCATTTTCCACTCAATTTGACCCTCTGGATAAGAATATGAAGTTGAATGTTCGGTAACATGCATGGATTGTGAGATATATGGAAATTACGATTCTGAGCAATTTTGAGGCACATTTTTGGGCACTTTTTGGGGTCGCTTCAATATCTTCCTCTTGGGAACATTCGTCCCCGAATGTCAAAGAAAGGTATATGAGAGACATAAACATGACAATTTCAGCCCACATAAGGATGCAACAATGCACTTAAATATCATTTCAAAAATCTCAACATAAGTGGAAAATCATCATGAACTTGTCAACAGAAACATAAATGCATGCAAATGACATAGGGGCTGAAACATAAGATTTGGAACCACAAAGAAAAGGACTTGCTGTGTTAGCATAAGCTTGAATAGAATGAAGGAGATACAGATATTGCTTCTTAATGTTGGCTCTGGCTCCCCAAGAAATATTTTTAACTTGATGATTCTTCCAAAGGGCCTTAAAAGAAGCCACATCCTTATTCCTCAGCCTCTTCACTTGTCTATCCAAAATCTAAACTAGAACCTCTTCATAGTTTTTTTCCTCATCAACACCCATAACATCCAATGGGACAATAGCATTAGGGTCACCCACACATTTCCTTAACATGGATACATGAAATACCAGATGAACCAAATCCTTTTCACTAGGCAAATCCAACTCATAAGCTACCTTGCCAATCCTTCTCATCACCCTATAAGGACCCACATATCATTGGCTTAACTTGCCCTTCTTACTAAAATGAACCACACCCTTCACGGGTGAAACCTTCAAATAGACCTAATCACCAATTTTAAATTCAAGGTCTCTCTTTCTCATATCGGGATAAGATTTTGACGACTTTGAGCTATTTTCAAACTTTGTCTAATCATCCTTACCTTCTCAAGAGCCCCCATAACTAGATCCAGACTCATCAAAGCCACCTCTTCTACCTGAAACCACCCAACCAGTGATCTATAACACCTACCATAGAGTGCCTCAAAATGAGCCATACCAATACTAGAACGGTAGCTATTATTATATGCAAACTCAATCAATGGAAGATGATCATCCCAAATACCCCTCAACTCCAATAAACAAGCCCTTTCTTTCAGCTTGGCCATCCGTTTAAGGGTGAAAGTCCATACTACGCTTAACTTTTGTACCAATTCCACTTTGAAAGGAATTCCAAAAATATGAAGTAAATTAAACACCACGATCCAATATGATGGACAAGGGAATCCCATGCAGCCTCACCAAGTCATTAATGTACCATCTAGCATAATCTTCAGCCCCATATGTGGTCTTAACCAGTACAAAGTGAGCCAATTTTATCATTCTATAAACCATAACCCAAATGGAATCAAAACCCTTTCTAGCCTTTGGCAACCCAACCACAAAACCCATACTATTCTCTTCCCACTTCCAAGTAGGAATCTCTATGTCTTGGGCTAGGCCATATGGCCTTGGATGTTTGGCTTTGACTTGTTGGCAACTATGATAACTAGAATTAAATTTAGCAATGTCCCTCTTCATGGCTCCCCACCAATACACATCCTTCAAATCTCTATACTCTTATGCAGAACCGGGGTGAATATTATAGAAAGAATTATGAGCCTCATCTAAAACCAACATACTCAAGTCATTAACATTAGGCACACACAATCTGCCTTAGTACCTAAGGGTACCATCTCCCACTTGGGAGAAAACGTCCACCTTACCACCTTTCACTAAGGTCTTCAACTCTAACAAGGCGGGATCAAGATCTTGCTTTGCTTTCACCTCCTTAACCAATGAAGATTTAGAGCCATCAACAACCACAATACCACCATTATCAACCTCTTCCAACCTTACTCACATTCTAGCCAACAGATGAACCTCCCTAGCCATCCCTTTCCCACCTTCATCGACATGAGCTAGGCTACCCATCGACTCCCTACTCAACACATCGACCACAACATTACCTTACCGGGATGATAATGCACACTCATGTCGTAGTCCTTAAGAAGGTCTAACTACCTTCTTTGTCTCAAGTTAAGATATTTTGAATAAATACATATTGGAGACTCTTATGATTGGTAAACATATCCACAGGCACCCCATACCAACAATGATGGAAAATTTGCAAAGCAAATGCCACAGCAGCCAATTAAAGATCATGGGTAGGGTAATTCTTTCGAAGCATCTTAAGTTGTCTAGAAGCATACGCTATCACCATACCATTTAGCATCAAAACACCACCCAACCAATTCTTGAGGCATAACAATAAATAATAACCCCTTCAACCCTTTCGGTAGAGCCAAGATAGGAGGGGACATAAGCTTAACCTTCAATGTTTTAGAAACTCTACTCACACTCATCGGTCCACTCAAATCAGCCTTACTTGGGGTCAACTAAGTCCTAGGAGAAGCAATAGAACAAAATCTATCCAGAAACCTCTGGTAATACCCACTAAGACAAAGACATCCTTAATATCCGACGGGGTCAACGGTCTAGGCTAATCTCTAATCACATTCATTTTATTAGGGTCCCCTTAATTCCATCACCTGGTACCACACAACCTAGGAAGGCAACCTATTACAACCCAAAACTCCCATTTCTACTATCTAGCACCATACCGTCTTACTTAAACTTTGTAGTACTACCCTCAAATGGCTCACATGATTCCACTTACTCCCAGAGGAAAACAAACATATCACCACCAAGGACCATCACAAGTATAACGAGGCAGGGTTTAAAGAACCCATTCATGAGACCTATAGACATAACCCGCGCACTAGCCAAAGTAAAGACACTATTCCAAATTCAAGAATGCTAGTAAGGATACCAAGGATTCATCTACCACCAAAATAGCCTAATAGAAATAACTTAGGTTCAACACCCCTAACTCTCACAAGATGAAGAATGCAACCCTTAGAGATCAAGTGTACCGTAGTACAACAAATAGATCTACCTCTTTTGCTACTAATACACAATCTCCCCCCTTAGAGATCAAGTGTACCGTAGTACAAGAAATGGATCTACTTCTGTTGCTACTACTAGACAATCTCACACTCAAAGAAGGGTTTAGTAGGGACTTGGAATCTAACTTTACGGGTCCTACTATCCAAGGATGCACAATATCTTATGCAACTAATCTATCCTAAGTATGGCATCAAAATCCACCACATCAAACCTAACAAGTCACGAGGCAAGACCTATTGCAATATGAACATGGAACAATACCTATGAACATTCTAACAATAACAGATTCAACAAAGGGGGTAGACTCTAAACCTTCCTACAACAACTCGGGCACACTTGAGGCTCACTAGCAATAAGGAGGAATAATGAAAAAGATAGTGGAAACCGAGCCCATCAAGGCATAGACAACAAGGCCAAAGGAAATTTCAACATACCAATAGCAACATTAGGCACCTCATCCACTCCTTGAGCCCCTTGATCAACATGACCACCTTTTCTTTGTGATCAACCATCCTTACCTTTGTTGTGAGCAAATGGAAAATCCAAAATTTTGTGGCCCATCTCACTACACCCAAAACATGCACCTATGTTCCTCCAACAAGTGCCACTATGATTCCTCCCACATCTTTTACTCTTATTACATCTACAAGGATAATCCCTCCTGTTATGCCCCTCTTCACCACAACCAAAGTAAGCATTGGTGCCCCTCAAACATGGGCCTCTATGCACCTTACCATATGTGGGACACATAGCATCACCTCTATCTTTGAGACTTTGGAACATTTCTTCAAAATGGACCCTCTTGGCCTCACTACCACTTCTCTTACCATTTGAAGTCTCAGGAGCACTCACTTGTTGATTGAGTTGAGTTGTCAATTTTGTCACCACTTTGGCATATACCCATAGAGCATTGTGAATCTCCGCATTCGATATATCATCATCCTGAGTAGCTTGATACATATCCTAAAATGTAATGATTAGGGATTAGCAATAAGTCCTAGGGGACCTAACTCTATCGCATAAGATAAATCATGAAGAAGTGAAACATTTTCTAGAATGCCTCATAACTTCTTGTTCATAGTCATGGTGTATTTCATAACCATGAATAAGACTCTAATTGATATGGTGTGTTAGACGCCAAGGACCTAACAACCTAGTGCTCTAATATAAAATTTGTCACGAGCCAAGCCTAGGGCCTAAACGTGACACAGCGAATGGGAAACTCGAAGGAAACCCAAATAAGCCTCTTAACTTATCATTGCACATCATTGATCGCGGAAGTAATTAAAAAACATAATTGAATTAGAAATAGGGAAAAGGGACTAAGAGAAAGACTTCATAACATAAGAGAGTCAATGCTCAATACATAATATTTCGAACAATACCTCTACTACATAGATAAGAGTAGGGACCAAGACAAGCAATCGGGCTCACCCTTATAGTCAATACATACATAAAAAAAGGATATTCATAGTACATAGCATGAAATCATAGATATTGTCCCTAGAATAGAGGACTCACCAACTAGCTTGAGATAGATCGTACTAGCCACGTGAAGGAGGATGATCAAGCGGGACTTCAATACCTATAAGGTACCATTATGTTGGCATAGAGTATGTGTTAGTATGTTTGTATGTACTAATATGTAGTTTGCAATGCAACAAGTGATAGCACCATCAACAAAATGCATAACATAGGCAATGAATAAGCATATAGCAATGTGGCATATATGAATGATGCCTAAAGTAAAATCATAAGGATATTAGTTCTCGATGAGGAGTAATCATAAGGATTTCAAGTTATAGCTCGCTTGGTCTTACTTTTATCATTTAGGGTCTCTTCCCATATATGTATTATGTACTATGCAAGTTGTATGACTTACAAGCATGTTTAACTTCAAGCATTGGTCATGCATGCCATATTGATATTATAATTATTCATTACTTATGATTATGCATTTTCACTATATTCGCTTATGTCTTATTGCATTGCATCCTACATTCTTAGTATATTCCAACGTACTAATGCATACTCTATGCTTACATGATATTACCATGTAGGGACTAGAGTAACTTTTGATCATCCTCCATATGGCTAGTTGATACTTTGAACATAAGCTTTGGTGAGTCCTCAAGTCTGAGGATGCTATCTACCTTATTCTTGCTATTTTGAGACTTCTTTATGTTGGACACTTGTCTTTGCCCTCACTTCATTCCATGTTTGAGATGTTGTTGGATTTCATGTTGTCCTTATGCTATGAGCTTGACTCTTTATGCTTTTATGATTATCAAGATTTCCCTTAGTCCCACTTTATTTTTTAATATATCTCTTGTTGTTGTTTACTTTGCTTTTATGACTAAAGATGTTTGATTGATATGCTAAGAGGCTTGTTTGGGTCCCTTTGGGTTCCCATTCACCATGTCATGTCTATGCCCTAGTGTGACAGCCAACCACTTGTTCTTAAAAATAACGGAAGAATCTAGAGTCAATGAGAAGAAACCAGAGTCTTGGAGAGGTTTTCAAAAAACTCTAGAACATTGTGGATAGCTCTTGAAGTTCCTTGGAAGACTCTATAGAAGTGTGGAATTCTCTAGAGATGTGTGGAACTCTTTAGAGGTGGTGGAAGACTCTAAAGATATATGAAACTCTCTAGAGATGTGTGGAAGACTCTAGACATGTGTGGAGCTTGAAGGAGGATCTTGGAAGGTTCTAGAATAATATAGATAGATGTAGAGAAAAATCTATCCATTGTAAATATCTAAGATATTTACATAGAATATTCTAGGTACCTTAAATATTTGGTAGGAATATTCTAGAAACACAGTTATGGCCATTGGATCAAATTGATCCTAGCCATCCATTGAGGAGGTGTTGTAGTATAAATACACCTCCATGGCATTCATTTGCATCCAAGAAAGTTGTAGCAATCTTCCAAGTGTTCTAAAGAGTCTTCTTTTTAAAGCTCTCTTGTCTTCTTAATCTAGAGTCCCCTTAGCAATCAAGAGTTAAAGGCTTACTAGTATTTATAAGATCGAGAAAGAATCATGAGCAAATCGACTAGTGCCGCATGGAAGTCTTAGTGAAGCTCTAACTCCATTACAAAGTGGTATCAGAGATAGGTTTACTAAGGGAAACTATGGCAAACGACGGAGAGGTCTATGCCACCAGCACTGCCAATATTATGTTGGATATTGGAAAGAAACGCAAGGGGAAGAAAAGCTCCAAGAAGATTGAGAAAATGTCGACTGAACCATCACCAAGTGATGTTGTCTCACCCCCAGCCGCAGAGCTAAGGGACTATTAGCATGCTAAGTTACCGACAGATGTCACATAAGGCCTGGAGTGGATCGCAAGAGTAGAAACTGCCCATCAAGCAGTGGAGTTGCTGGGCCATCGCTTGAACGAGATTTATGGCAAGTTCAAGACCTTGGAGGAGTTCACCCTTGAGGAGAATGACAGCGTTTGCAAGGACTTAGATATGCAGAGGGTAGCAGAACTCGAGGCGAAAGAAGTACACACTTCCTTGGAGAGAAGGGTTGAAGCCTTAGAATGTAGGCTCATGAGCATGCTGGAAGCCTTGAGCGTAAGGATAAAAGAGCTCGAGAAAGTTTTCAAGAAACAAAGATATGCTACGTCGGCCATGGCAAGGGAGGCCAGGATCGAGGTTCCCAAGACACTTGTCTTTAAAGGCATCCAAGACGTGCAAGAGGTGGAGAATTTCTTGTGGCAGTTGGAGAATTACTTCAAGTGCAACAAGGTGAGTACCGATGAGACGAAGATTAACATAATTATGTTGCATCTGATGGCATGTTATGGTGGAAATGTAAGGATTTGGAAGTAGAGAAGTAGTTATGCACCATTGACACATAAGAGTAGTTCAAGGGTGAGCTCAAGAATGCCTTCTTCCCGAACAACGTCATCTATGAGGCAAAGCGAAAGTTCAGGGAGCTGAGGGAAATAGGTACCATAAGGGCCTATGTGAAAGAGTTTACTACCCTAACGCTCCAAATCCCCAACCTCATGGATGACACTATGATGTTCCACTTCATGGAAGGCCTATAGAATTGGACCAAGATGGACCTAGAGCGCCGACAAGTTAGGACCATTGAGAAGGCCATCACCTAGGTGGAAGCTTTAATGGACTCTCAATATGACTGGCAAAATAGAGACAGATTAAAAGACTCGGGAGGTAGTCATGACCAAAGTGGGGGAGATAATGGCAAAGGCAAGGGTTGGCAGCCATATCCCAAGTATCATGACACCAGTAGGCCTGATAATAAAAGGTCCAGTCAACAAAGTAGAAGAGAGGGCAAGGCACATCCCGAGAAAAAGCTAAGTGCGACATATGCAAGGGGCCACATAATACAAGAAGTGCCCCGAACTTAAGAGCCTTGGTGCTATACTGTAGGAACAAAAAGAGTAGAAGGCACAGGAGGAGGCACCCAAATCAGGAGAAGAGTCAGACACAGCTCAGGTAGGCGTGATTAGGCTATGCGAAGTTATCACATAGCAACCAAATAAACTAAAGGAGTGTCATGCACATTACATGGATATCTGAATCAATCGACGACACGCTCGTGCCATGGTCAACACAGGAGTAGAGGTTAACATCGTAACTGAGTTTGTAGCAAAATATTTTCCCAATTAATACGCAACTTAGGATGGTCAATGCACCAATGACTTCTCTATATGGGGTTGCTAAGGGAGTCAACATAGTGTTGGGGGAATGGCATGGTAACACCAACTTCCATATAGCTCTAATAGATCGCTTTGATAGCATTTTTGGGCAGGAATTCTTCCAGAAATGCCATGTGTTGATCGACCCCTACCTACAACAACTCGTAGTCTTGGAGCAAGGAGCTTCCTACATAGTGCCTTTATCGTAGATGCCCAAGTTAGGGGGACAACTTCAGTTGTCGACCTTACAGCTTGGGGAAGAGTTCCAAGGTAATAAGTCATTGTCGTGTTCCATGCCCTCTAAGAGGAAAAGTCATCAAAGAAGAAGCCAAGAGGGAGAAAGAAAAACCAACTACAGCAGTACTCCTCAGGCACAGAAAGGGAGCAAATATCAATGAAGATAACAAGTGGATAGTACAAAGACTTGGAGCAGTCTGAAGGTGGAGACAGAGAGTCCAACAGCAGTATTATGGCTAGGATGTCAGAATATTAGGTGGGGAGAGTGTGACAGCCTGCCACTTGTTCTTGAGAATGATGGAAGAATCTAAAGTCAAGGAGAAGAAACTAGATTCTTGGAGAGGTTTCCAGAAGACTCTAAAGCATTGTGGATAGCTCTTGAAGTTCCTTAGAAGACTCTAGAAAAGTGTGGAATTCTCTAGAGATGTGTGGAACTCTCTAGAGATGTGTGGAAAACACTAGAGAGGTGTGGAACTCTCTAGAGATATGTGAAAGACTCTAGACATATGTGAAGCTTGAAGGAGGATCCTAGAAGGTTCTAGAATAATGTAGATAGATGTAGAGAAAAATCTATCCATTTTAAATATCTAATATCTAAGATATTTACATAGAATATTCTAGGTACCTTAGATATTTTATTGGAATATTCTAGAAACACATTTATGGCCATTGGATCAAGTTGATCCTAGCCATCCCTTGAGGAGGTGGTGTAGCATAAATACACCTCCATGGTATTCATTTGCATCCAAGAAAGTTGTAGCAATGCTCCAAGTGTTCTAAAGAGTCTTCTTTCTAATGCTCTCTTGTCTTCTTATTTTAGCATTCCCTTAGCGATCAAGAGTTAAAGGCTTACTAGTATTTGCAAGATCGTGAAAGAATCATGAGCAAATCAACTAGTGCCACACGAAAGTCTTAGCAAAGCTCTAAGTCTGTGATAGAGTGGTATCAAAGTAGGTTTACTAAGGGACTAAGCAAATTGACTAGTGCCACATGAAAGTCTTAGTGAAGCTCTAAGTTTGTGACACTAGGCTTGGGTCTTGACAAACTTGGTATCAGAGCACTAGGTTGTTAATGGTCCTCAGAATCCAACATACCGCGTCACTTAGAGTCTTATTAATGGTTGTGAAGCATGCCATAACTATGAATGGGAGGCTATAAGGTGTCTTAGGAAATGTTTCAGTTCTTCATGGTCTACATCATGCTTTAGATGTAAATGTAAGGCTAGTTCCCCTAATGAATGCTCTTTGCTCTTCTAGATCATGCCGATACCAAGAGAGAGGCTAAGGAGAGCCCATACACCTGAGGAGCAACCGGCCCCTCCCATTCCTCAAGCTTCTCAAGGAGATGAGGTAGCCCAAGATGAGTTTTCAGATGCTATTACAATATTGGCTCATGCTATGACCAACAAAATCAACCAAGGGGTCCAAGCCCGTCATGCTCCTACTCTGGCTTCTAGGGTGAGGGATTTAACAAGAATAAACCTATAGAGTTATATGGATCCAAGATGGATGAGGATGCCTAAGAGTTTATAGATGAGGTGTACAAGGTGTTATCCATTGTTATGACCCAAGCCTGGGGCCTAGACATGAGACAGCGAATGGGGAGACGGAAGGACCCCAAACAAGCCTCTTAACATATCATTACACATCCTTGGTCGCGGAAGAAATTAAACAACAATAAGAGATTAGAAATAAGGGAAAAGGGATTAAGAAAGTCTTTCATAGCTTAAAACATACAAGAGTCAAAGCTTATTGCATCATTAAATAACTTGTCCAACAACAACACTGAACTTAGAATTGAGCAAGGGCCAAGACACCTTTCTGGGCTCACCCTCATAGTCAAAAGCATACAATAAGATAAGGAGAGTCTTTTCATAAAATAAGATCAAAGACATTGTCCCCGAAATTAAGGACTCACCCAAGCATGGTTGAAGATAGTACTGACCACGTGGAGGAGGAACATGATCAAGTGGAGCTCCGATTCCTACATGGCAACATTATGTAGGCATAGAGTATGCGTTAGTATATTTGAATGTACTAAGTATGGAGGATGCAATACAATAAGAGATAGGCAACATAGTCAAAAGGCATATTTGTACGCAAAAGATAGTATATTAGCAACATGACATGCATGAAAAATGCTTGAAGTAAAACATGTTTATATAGAACATATTATATGTTTAGTAAAAAACCATCTTTATAGAGTCCAAGGCCTACCACCCCATTGGAAAGGTGATTAAGGTATCAACCCCTCAATTAGTTGATGATTGTCACACCCTACCATCCATGGTGATTGAGGTATCAATCTCTCAATTGGTTGATGATTGTCATACCCTACCATCCATACTGATTAGCTATCAACCCCCCAATTGGTTGATGGTTGTCACACCCTACCATCCATGGTGATTGAGGTATCAATCTCTCAATTGGTTGATGATTGTCATACCCTACCATCCATACTGATTAGCTATCAACCCCCCAATTGGTTGATGGTTGTCACACCCTACCATCCATGGTGATTGAGGTATCAATCTCTCAATTGGTTGATGATTGTCATACCCTACCATCCATACTGATTAGCTATCAACCCCCCAATTGGTTGATGGTTGTCACACCCTACCATCCATGGTGATTGAGGTACAACATCCCCTTAAAAAGGTGTGGTCAACTTGCAACACTTTAGATACCATTCAAGCAAACAACTTATATATATTTTCCTTTCATCATCATAAAGCCACTTAACTCATAAGCCATACATTAGACCTTTAGTAACTCAAGAATCCATAACCGTACATTTTATCAAACGCTTGACGGGTGTGTAATGCTAGTATAAAGCCATGCCTTTCAAGAGTAAAATCATGCAAGAAAACTTGAAGTAAATTAATCCACCAACACCCTTATACTATATACATTAAAACCCTTCATCAAACCTCAAAAATAATCTTAGATTCATAGCTCAAAACATACTTAAATAGTCATACTTTTATGAAACCCCAACATAGTTCATAGTCAAATTCATAAAAAGTAAGACCCATAAGTAAATCAAGTTGGAAACATACAATTTATGTAAAGAGGAAGATTTGGGCACCATGAGTGAAAGGATCCAATGGTTGAAACCTACATACCAAAACTTTGGAGAAATCCTTGATGAAGATTTGATTGAGAACTTAAAGCTTGAGTGAATTCCTTAAGATCCGGAATGAGTTTGGGACCCTTGATTTTGAGTGAAATATTTAAGTGTTTGAGAAGATTTTGGGGAATGTCTTGTATGATATGGTATTGAAAAATGACTAACTATAGGTGTTTTTATACATAGGAAGGATTAGGCCTAAGATCTAATGGACTTGGATAGAACAGGAAAAACTGAAGCAAAAATAACACTGATCTGCACCCTGGCCACGTCACGCTAGGGGCGCGGATCGATTCTGGAAATTGATTTTTTTAGAAATTCAAATTTTTATATGGTTGCTCTAAAATTGGGATTCGACCCATATCCCACTCAATTTTTCCCCTGATCATGAATATGAAGTCGGATTGAAATCCCAATTCATTGGGCCTTTCGATACAATCAAATAGAAAGCCCCAAGGGCGCCATATTCTAGGAGCCCAAACTATGTGAACACATGAATTTTGATATATATGGAAATCACAATTATGGCACTTTCGACGCATATTTTTTGGAACTTTTTGGGGTCATTTCAATATCTCCCCCTTGTGAACATTCGTCCCCTAATGTAAAAGAAATGTATATAAGAGAAGTAAGCAAGATAATTTTAGCCCACATAAGAATGCAACAATGCAGCTAAACATCATTTCAAAAGTCTCAACATAAGTGTCAAAATTACCATGAACTTGTCAACATAAATATGAAAGCATGCAAATGACATAAGGGCTGAAACATAAGACTTGAAATCACATAGAGGACTTTGAATTAGTACCTTAGGCTTGGTTGGAATGGAAAAGATAAGGATATCACTTTTGCATGTCCGCTAGGCTTCCTATATGGCACTTTTAACTTGTTTGTTTCTCCAAAGAACCTTGACGGAAATTACCTCCTTGTTCCTCGACCTCTTCACTTGCCTATCAAAGATTTCTATGTGAACCTCCTTATAAGTCAAATTATCTTCAACAATACCCACAACATCCAATGGTACAATAGAATTTGGGTCACAACACACTTCCTCAACATGGACACATGGAAGACAAGATGAACCAAGTCCATTTCACTAGGCAACTCCAACTCATAAGCCACCTTACCAGTCTTCCTCAACACCCTATAAGGACCCACAAATCATGGACTCAATTTACCCTTTTTACCAAAACAAACCATACCCTTCATGGGTGAAACCTTCAAATAGACCCAATCACCAACCTTAAATTCAAGATCCATTCTCCTTACATCGGTATAGGACTTTTGACGACTTTGGTCTGTTTTCAACATTTCCCTAATCAACCTTACCTTCTCCATAGTATCCATAACCAGATCAGGACCCAACAAAGCCATTTCCCGACCTCAAACCATCTAATTGGGGACCTAAACATCTACCATAGAGAACCTTAAAAGGAGCCATACCAATGCTTGCATGATAGCTATTATTATAAGCAACTCAATCAACAAACGAAGATCATCCCAACTACCCTTAAACTGCAAAATGCAAGCTCTAAGCATATCCTCTATAGTTTGGATAGTTCTTTCAGCTTGGCCATCCGTTTGAGGGTGAAAGGTCATACTAAGCTTAACCTTGGTACCAAATCCTCTTTGGAAGGACCTCCAAATGTGAGAAGTGAATTGAGCACCATGATCTGACATGATAGACAAGGGCACCCCATGCAATCTAACCTACTCATGAATGTATAACCTAGCATAATCTTTGATACCATAAGTAGTCTTAACCGATAGGAAATGAGCAAAACTTCGTCATTCTATCAACCATAACCCAAATAGAATCAAAATATTTTCTAGTTTTAGGCAACCCAACCACAAAATCCATGTTAATTTCCTCCCACTTCTAAGTAGGAAACTCTATGTCTTGTGCTAGGCCACCAGGCATTTGATGCTTGGCTTTGACTTGTTCGTAATTATAACAACCGGATACAAATTTGGCAATGTCCTTCTTCATACCTCCCCACCAATACACCTCTCTCAAATCTCTATACATCTTAGTAGAACCAGGGTTAATAGAATAAGAAGAACCATGAGCCTCACCAAGAATCTTTTCCCTCAAGCCATCCACAAAAGGCACACACAACCTACCTTAGTAATCTCTATATCTTGGGTTAGGCCAACCGGTATATGATGCTCAGCTTTGACTTATTAGTAATTGTGACAACTGGATACATATTTAGTAATATCTCTCTTCATACCACCCAACCAATAAACTTTCCTCAAATCTCTATACATCTTTGTAGAACCTGGGTTAATTGAATAGGAAGTGAGCCTCATCAAGAATCTTCTTTCTGAAGTCATCAACACTAGGTGCACATAATCTACCTTTGTACCTAAGGGCTCCATCTCCCCCTTGGGAGAAAACTTCCACCTTGCCACCTCTTACTAAGGCCTTTAATTCTAACAAAGAGGGGTCAAGATCTTGCTTTGCTTTTACCTCATCAACAAAGAAAGATTTTGAACCATCAACAACCATAATACCACCATTATCAACCTCTTCCAACCTAACCCACAATTTAACCAACCGATGAACCTCTCAAGCCACCTCCTTGCCCCTACCAACAACATGAGCTAGGCTACCTATAGACATCCTACTCAAAGCATCAGCCATAATATTAGCCTTACCAGGGTGATAGTGCACACTCATATCATAGTCCTTAAGAAGCTCTAATCACCTTAGTTGTCTCAAGTTGAGGTCTTTTTGAGTGAACACATATTGGAGACTCTTAT
>DF366270.1:2853-23228 GCA_000787875.1 Solanum virginianum
GATCGATATACACAAAATATAAATATTTGATACCAAATAGTGTAAATTTTTGGGTATATATGGATAGCTAATATAATTGTTTTGATTGATTGGCTAAATATGTAACTTGTTCTTTACAATAATGGGGTGTTTACCCAATGATTTGTAATGACTCATTCAATCATTCTGACAATGGGTCCTTTTTTTCTTTTCATAAAAGATCCTTTTCATAAAATTAATTAGAAAATTTGAAGTATTCAATATCTATAACTATTTAGTTAACGAGTAATTTTAGAGAATTAATTTAATTGATGAACTAAATTGATAATTTACTTAATATTCTATACCACTTGTCCAATATATCTTAAAATAAGTTAGTAGAATTTGCCACTTTTAGTATAACTAGTTAAGTGTATGTGCTTTGCACGTATGTGTCGTGTTAATCTAAGAACTATATATAAATAGTACTTGTCATTAAAATAAACACAATATTCATGTAAATAAAATTAAATAAATACTATTAATTTGATGCAATTAATCTCTATTATGAATAAACAAATATGACAAAATCAATTCAATTGTTTATAATATAGATATGTTAACAATTTGTTCATACATAAAGTAATAACTTGGAGTTGAATAGTTAGGAGTTAAATAATTAATTGATTAAAATTTAATTTTAAAAAAGACTCCTAAATATAAAAGGAGTAAATTTAGACTTGAATATTTAGAAATTAAATAATTATTTGAATAAAATTTAATGTCACAAAAGATTTTGAAATATAAAAAGAGTGGTTTAATGTTTATAACATAATATTTATTACTCTTTTCTTTTTAAATTTGTTATATTGCATACTTTTATTAACAAAATATTTGATAATCATTTTTTTTTAAATTTGTTATATTACATACTTTCTTAACAAAATATGTCACGCCCCGTGAGGGTACCCAAGACGCAACTGGCACTCGGAGACTATTGCTAGCCCCTAAGCGAACCACCTAGTTCCATAACACTCGTTCAGTCAGTAAATTGGCGGAAGATATTCAAGAATAATCTAAGCTATCATTAGGCTACAAGACTCATCAATTCTATTTATCATAAGAAACAAGATCAATAAAACGAACTCAGTTAAAAAAGGAAAAAGGGGAAAAGGAACCCCCACATCGACCATCATCTGTCGATATCTATGAATTCTCTATAACTACTATCTAAGAAGGTACTATGACAGTCCATGGCTACCCCAATCCAAGAAAATAACTCAAAGAAATAAAGAAAGAAACCATCCTCCGAATGCAGGGGAGGACTCACCACTCTCGAAAATCAAATGACTCAAACTTTAACGATACGCCTATTGAAATCCTCTATCTACTGAATTTGCATCATGAAATGATATAGTGCCAAAAGGGCATTAGTATGTGGAATGTACTATATGTAAAACGGGCTAAAATAAATAGTATAGGCAAGATAATATAATATGACACCAACTCATCGGTTACTCAATCTCAACTCAGGATAATGAATAGGACTCTATCACATCACCATCAATGAAGACTCATACTATCACATCAACATCAAAGTACTATCAACATGGAACCTATCTAGGAGTTTCTCTAATCGACAACCACCACCTATAAGTCGGTGATAATACAACGAAGAGATGTCGTTGCCACATCCATCTAGTACCTTGCTGGGGTAAAGGACGAGTCTGTCAGTAGATCCAAAAGTCTGTCAAGTCCTCTGCAAGACAAAGGAAACATCCGCTTTCGCGGTTCAATCCTCTTCTACGCTGGCCACGTAGTTAATGGGTGCTAGTGAGACTAACTATTTTGGTGCTCAATACTCCTCCCATGACTTGACTTGCTCATAAAACTGTCAATCAATCAAGAATTTCCATCACCTAGACTCTACTGGCAAGATACCTCACTCATCTCATCATCTATCAACTCAAGGATTTAGGGACATTCATTAAAACTCAAGTGTAGCCTTTTAAAGACTCTAAGGGTCTCACCCTCCATCAATTCCATCAACATTAGCATCAGTACTTACTCAAAACAAGACCCGGACAACAATAATCAAGCATACTTACATAATTTAGGCTCTAGACATCAACCCTTAACTTCATTCATGCAATCTTTAGCAATTACACATATATAGTTTATATAGTAGTTTAAATAATCAATTTAGCAAGTAATTCTAGTTATGATGGTCATCAATTTAGGAAAATAAATGTAGAGTAATAGTAGTTCTCAAGATAATATGCAAGAATTGGTTAAACAAGACTCATCTCTTTCATCTATCAACCTACTACAATCAGTGGGGCACATGGGGGACAATCTCACATTTTGGGTAACCTTTACATACCTGGAGTGAAGAATTACCAAGTCTCTTCAAGGATTTGGACCCAACCTTAGAAATCCTTAGGCTCTTTCTTGCGCTCTCTCACAGAAACTTTCACGTAGGAGTTAGGAACAATGAGTTTTTGAAACCCTTCGTACGAAATTAAGACTTAAAATATATTTTGGGACTTAAAAATAGGTTGGAAATACCCAAAATACCCTTTCCATTATAGAATTAAAATTTTACACTGCACAAACACATGTCCGCGTTGCGCCAGGGCACAAACATGTATATTTTCGCGAATTTTTGAGATTTTAAGTTCTTGTCAAAATTTAAAAAAAATCCTAAGTATGGGTATGCACCCTAGGCACTTTGCACCCTGGGTGTGCATCCTCACTGTCTCGGGTCAAATTTTAAAAAATTATTTTTTGATCCGATTGCTCTAAAATTGGGTTGAGACCATTTTTGCACTCAATTTTTTGCGTTGATCGCAAATTCGATCTCAGATTTTTCATCAGAATTTGGGAAGACACGCTATGCGCATGATTACATTCTAGGGGTATTTTGATAATTTTACGAGGCATTACATCATTTCTCCTTTGGGATCATTCATCCTCGAATGATGAGTAAAAGTAGAATGAAAGCACGAGTAGACTCGAAACTAATCTCACTCCTCACTCGAGAACTCTTGAACTCTTAACTATCCATCACTTTCTACATCTCTATCTTATACTCAAGAATAAAATTAACACATCAACTCGAGAATGGGAACTTCAAGAGCGTTAAAGATAGGAATATTACCTTTGACATCATCGTCATTCGACATGAATAGGTGTGGGTATCTAATTTTCATCGCTTTCTTAACTTCGCATGTAGCTTCCTCAATAAATTAATTCCTCCACAGAACTTTGACGGAGGCTATCTCCTTGTTCCACAGCTTATGAACTTGTTAATTAAGGATCTAGACTAGAATTTTCTCATAGGACAAGCTATCCTTTACTCCCGTACTCTCAATAGGAATTGCCAAAGCAGGATCTCCCTGTCACGCCCCGGGAGGGTACCCTAGACGTAACCGACACTCAAAGACTATTGCTAGTCCCCAAGTGAAGCACTTCGCCTCATCATATTCATTTATTCATACATTCTACTAATTAAGGGAAGAATAAAAAGGAAGTAAATGGGTACATCTCATTTGGTCTCAAAATAGTATCATATATAAAAAGGCTAGTTGAAGAAAACTAGCTCACAGTCTTATCAATCAACAATCTGATTCTAGTCTACGAAGCTTCTGTCACTATTAGGTGGTGCCAATGATAGACTCATGGCTACCTTAATCAAAATAAAGCTAATAAGTATCTAACTCTAAGCAAAATGGAAATAACATATGAATCCTCCGAAGTAAGGAAGGCTCACCAACCTGCTGAACATCCAAAGATCTTCAACGGTGCTTCTGCTGATGATCTCGATCCCGTATATCTATATTATAAAATGATGCAGTGCCATAGTGGCGTCAGTACGTGAAATGTAATGGTATGTAAAATAGCTGAATGAAATCGAAATAGGTAGAATAATATAGCAATAACATCAACTCAACTCAGAAGACTCAACTCATCTCAACTCAGTAATTCATGCAAGTTTAAAGTAAATCATGCTCTTTATAACGTATATTTAAAAAGAACGAAGGACTCCGTTAGAAATTCATGCTCAATCAGTGTTGCTTGGGAGATTCTCTTAATCGACATCTATCCTATCCCACCACCTTTATGTTAGGTGGTGTACAATGAATTAGCATCGTTGTCACGCTCGTCGTAAACTTGCCATGGTAAAGGACATAGTATCTCTATCTCTCTCTCTCTCTCTTGGATCCAAAGAAAATGTCTAACTTTTGGGACAAGAGTCACCAGAATGTGCTGTACGACTATCCTACGCTGGTAAACGCAGTTCTGAGGTGACACTCTTCACCCAACTCGGTGCTCAATAATGCTCGCAAGACTAAAACATGCATAACTTATCAATCAAATCCATCCTCTTTAAGACTCTACCAACTATCACCATCATCTATCAATGAAAATATTATAAGAAATATATTTATATTATCATCAATACGTACTCAAAGCATCATATAGACTCAATTCTCAATTCAATCAAAACTCATTAAAATGTCAAGTGTTTTCTTAAAAACTCATGCTTCAAAAATTATCTCTGCATATCACCAAAATCCTTTCTCAAATCAGTATTCATGCTCAAAAGTTATATACATGAAACTCAGTAAAATATGCTAAAAGAAATCTTTGGGATTAACATGCTCAGTATGACCATTAAATCTTAGTTTTCAAAACAATGCATAAAAGTAATCATAATACTCAATTAGGGTTCATGTAATGAAGGTATGAACTTACATCCAAGCAATTACTCAATTTCAAGAACATCATCAAGATAATATTGTATACGAGAAACTCATTTATATAATAGAAATTAATTCAAGAATTTAACCAAGATAATACTTCAAGAATATGTGTAGGGACTCATGGGTTCTCAACTCATGTATGACCATCTATGGGGCACATGGAAGGACAATCCCATGCATTTAGTTTAGTCTTACATACCTGGGATGAAGACAATACGAATCCTTGCAAGAATTTGACTCAATTCCTTAAGATACCAAGCTTCTCCTCTCTTGCTCTATCAAAACTCTCACCTTTGGAGGCTAAGGAATGGGTTTTGAAATCCTTATTTCGCAGAAAAATGATATTATAATTGTTTATAGGACTTGGGAGGGGTTGGGGATTTACCAAAATACCCTTCCCAAAATAAAAGAATAAAATTCCATCCCGTAACACCATGTCCGCATCGCGCTAGGGGAATAGACATGTGTTATTTTTGCAAAATTCTCAGAACACGTTGAAAAACTATTTTTCAGGAAAAATACACATAAAATGCGTTTGTCAAGTGCATTTTATGCATAAATTTTTGTAAATCGCTTTTTGACCGATTTTCCAATCCCGTAGAAAAATTTTGAAAAAAATAAGTGTTAGTCCGCATCCCAGGCGCATCGCGCCTTGGGCGCACATCAACACTGTCCTCAAATTAATTAGCAAAAATTATTTTTTGACCCGATTGCTCTAAAATTGGGTCGAGCCTATTTTTCCACTTAATTTTTTGCGTTGATCGCAAATATGGTCTCAAATTTTTTATCTAAACTTGGAAAGATGCGTTATGCGAACGATTATGTTCTAGGGAAATTTTAGTAATTTTATGGGGTGTTACACTCTCAAACATTTCTTCAGCATCGAAACGTGGAATACCGGGTAAACTCTATCTAGCTCGGACGATAAGTCTAATTCATAAACAACCTTCCCAATCCTCCTCACAATCTAGTAAGGTCCGATATAGCGTGGACTCAATTTTCCCTTCTTACCAAACCTCATGACACCCTTCATGGGTGACACCTTCAAGTACACCCGATCATCCACCTCAAACTCCAAGTCCCTTCTTCTCATATTCGTATAAGACTTTTGACGACTTTGTGCTATCTTTAACCTTTTCTTGATAACTTTCACCTTCTCCATAGACTGGTAGACAAGATCAGGTCTAATCAATTCAGCTTTACCAACCTCAAACCAATCAATCGGTGATCTATATCTCCTCCTGTACAATGCCTTATAAGGGGCCATCTGAATATTGACATGGTAACTATTGTTGTACACGAATTCAATCAATAACAGATGATCATCTCAATTTCTTTCGAAGTTGATGATGCCAGCTCTCAACATATCCTCTAAAGTCTGAATGATGCGCTCTGCCTGTCCATCTGTTTGCGGGTGGAAGGTTGTGCTCAGACTCACTTTCGTACCCAATTCCTTCTGAAAAAATCTCCAAAATTGGGAAGTAAATTGAGCTCCTTTGTCCGAGATAATGGACAAGGGAACCCCATGTAACCTTACAATCTCTCAAATGTATAACCTAGCATACTCCCCAGCCGTGTTGGTGGTCTTAATTGCCAAGAAGTGGGCTGATTTAGTCATCCTATCCACAATTACCCATATTGAATTGTGCTGCTTTTGGGATCTTGGTAAACCGATAATGAAATCCATATTGATCATCTCCCATTTCTACTCAGGAATTTTTAAATTCTAAGCCAATTCACATGGTCTCTGATATTCAACCTTGACCTGTTGACAATTGGGGGCACTTAGAGATGAAATCAGCAATGTCCTTCTTCATTCTATTCCACGAATAGACTTCTCTTAAGTCGTGATACATCTTGGTGGAACTAGGATGGATAAAATATATGGAGCTGTGGCTTCGGCCATGATTCTTTCTTGGACTCCATCAACACCGGGCACACACAATCTACCCTGGTATCTCAATACCCCATCTTCTCCTTTGGAGAAACCATCATCTTTTACTTGTGAACCACTTCTTTCAATTGGAACAAGACAGGGTCTTGGTCTTGCTTTTCCTTTACTTCTAACACTAAATATAAAGTAGACCCATTTTGAACATTGACCCCGCCTTCATTGTTCTCCTTAAGTTGTACTCCCAATCGAGCTAGTCTATGCACTTCCTTTTCTTATTCTCTATTCCTTTCCTCCACATGGGTAGTGCTGCCCTTAGACAACCTGCTAAGAGCATCAACAACAATATTAGCTTTACTTGGGTGGTAGAGAATGCTCATGTCACAGTCTTTGAGTAACTCAAACTATCTCCTCTGCCGCAGGTTAAGCTCCTTCTGATTGAATACGTATTGCAAGCTCTTGTGGTCAGTGAACATGTATACATACACTCCGTACAAATAGTGATGCCAGATCTTAAGTGTGAACACTACCACTGCCAACTCGAGATCATGAGTTAGATAGTTCTTCTTATGGATCTTAAGTTGTCTGGAAGCATAAGCTATCACATTCCCTCTCTGCATTAGCACACAAGCCAGTCCAACTTTGGATGCATCAGAGTATATCACAAAGTCTTCCATTCTGTCGGGCAAGGTCAAAACTGGTGTTATAGTTAGCCTGGTTTTCAACTCTTGGAAACTCTTCTCACATTCGTCCGACCACTGAAACTTGGCCTTTTTCTGAGTTAGCTTAGTCAATGGTGCAGACAAAGAAGAGAAGCCCTCAACAAATCTACAATAGTAGCCTACCAGACCCAAGAAACTTCTTATTTCCGTCGGAGAGGTAGGTCTGGGCCAATTCTTAATCGCTTCAATCTTCTGGGTATCCACCTGAATACCATCCCCTGAAACAACATGGCCTAGAAAGTTCATAGACTTGAGCCAAAACTCACACTTTGAGAACTTTGCATATAATTTATGGTCTTTGAGAGTTTGCAAAACCACTCTAAGATGATTAACATGCTTCTCTTTATCCATAGAATACACCAGAATGTCACCAATAAATATGATCACGAACATATCAAGATACGGTCTGAATACTCTGTTCATCAAATCCATGAAAGTTGCAGGTGCATTAGTCCACCCAAAGGACATAACCTAGAACTCAAAATGGCCATACCATGTCCCAAAGGCTATCTTTGGAATATCAGTTTCCCTCACCTTCAACTGATGGTAACTTGATCTGAGGTCTATCTTAGAGAAGTAAGTAGCATCCTGAAGTTGGTTGAATAGATCATCTATCCTAAGGAGAGGATACATATTCGTTATTGTGACCTTGTTCAGTTGCCAATAGTCTATGCACATCCTGAGAGACCCATCTTTCTTACGCATGAGCACCTCAAGGAAAGATGCTATGCCTTATGAAACCTTTTTCTAACAAGTCTTTCAATTGCTCTTTCAATTCCTTCAATTCGGCGGGGGCCATTCTATAAGGTGGAATTGAAATGGGTTGGGTCTCTGGAAGTACATCAAAGTCAATCTCCCTGTCAGGAGGCACTCTAGGTAGATAATCAAGAAGCACCTCAGGAAACTCGTTCACAATCAAGACTGACTCAAGAGTAGAAGATTCAACATCATCAGACTTAACTTACACGAGATGGTAAATACAACCCTTGGAGATCAACTTTCTGGCTCTAAGATAAGAAATAAACTTTTCCTTAAGTGCATCAAAACTCCCTTCCCACTCTAGAATAGGCTCATTAGAAAATTGAAACTTAACAATTCGAGTTTTACAGTCAACAGAAGCATAACAAGTGTGAAGCCAATCCATGCCAAGTATCATATCAAAGTCAACCATCTCCAATTCTACCAAGTCAGCTAGGGTATCTCTATGATATATGAACACTATACAATCCCTATGAACCCTCTCAACTAAGATAGACTCACCAGTAGGAGTGAAAATAACAAAAGGTTCAACCAAACACTCTGGGAGAATCCCAAACTTACCAGCCACATAAGAAGTCACAAAAGACAAAGTGGCACCTGGGTCAAGCAATGCATAACAATCAAAAGTAAGAACTTGAAGTGCACCCATAACAACATCTGGTGCAACCTCATGATTCTGTCGATTACCCATAACATAAAAATGGTTCGTCTCGCCTCCTGTACCTGTAGTAGTACCCCTATGATGATTGCCAGCTGGGGGTGCTGCGGAGGACTATGCTTTACTGCTCCCTTTACCTCGTCTTCTCTTCGGACAATTAAATTGGAAGTGACCAGTTTTTTTATATAAATAGCAAACATCCTTACCCACACGACACTCACCCAGATGAAGCTTACCACACTTGTCGCAAGGTGACTTCCCCTTTGCACCTTGGGTCACACTAGCCTGAGATTGTGAACCTTGAGCCCTAAAATTCTGGTAACCATAAGACTTCTGATCATACCTGTTTGGTTGGATGGGCGCACTTGGTACAGAGGGTGCGTGATGAGAGGATCTTTTTTGAAAGTAGGACTTGTCACCCTTATTCTGTCTCTGCTAGCTAGGCTTATGCCCTACTGATTTTGGTTTTCTGTTCATCTGCTCTTCTTTATCTCTTTTCTTGTTCTCCTTTGTCTGTTGGGCATACACCATCATCTTGGATATGTCTATGCCGGGGATCAACAAAGATGCTTTGCACTCATTTTACACATGCCTGCCTAGGCCATACACAAACTTCCTCATCCTTGCCCTCATGTCTTGGACCATCTCCAAAGCATATTTGGATAGCTTAATAAACTTAAGACTCTAATCCTTAATGGTCATTCCTCCTTGCTTCAAGTTTACAAACTCATCAACCTTCGCCTCTCTCAACTCTTGAGGAAAGAAATGACCAAGGAAGGCAACTTCAAACTCTTCCCATTTTGCAGGCTCTGCATTCTCACCTTTATTATCCTCCCATTGATTGTACCAAACATTAGCAACATCTTTCAACTAGTAGGAGTCAAGCTCAACTCTTTCAATCTCATTGGCGTGCATAGCTTTCAAGACCTTATACATTTCGTGAATAAAGTTCTGCAGGTCCTCCTCTACCTTCGACCCCATATACACTGGCGAGTTCATCCTCAAGAATTCTCTGAGTTGGGTTGCAGCTAAGAACTCTTGTGAGCTAGAACTAGAAGCCTGAGGACCCCTCCCCCCCCACAGTTACTCTAGGAGGCCACCAACTGAGTCAGCATAGTGATAGCTCCCCTAAACTCTGTCTCTGTGGTGGGAGCTGGCTAGGGCTATATTGGGGGAGCTGTGAGACCTCAGCAGTCCTAGCAGGCTATCCCCGTCTCTGTCTGAATCGGGACCTCAAGTTGGGCATTCTCAACATTTAGGGCTGAGGCATCTCTTTGAGCATCTATTCTTTTAGGCAACATTTTCTGCAAACATGGAACGCACGAATTAAAATGGAATTTCCATAGAGTTAAACTCTATTGCACGAATTTAGATTATAGAAGAAAGGTAACACTTCCTAGTGTGCTATAGCCTTCTGCTTATGAAGTGTGGTGCACAATGCACCCGTAAACAAGACCCTATTAGACACCGCTTCATAGACTCCCTAGGATACTCAAACTCTGTACTCTGATACCAAGTTGCTCATGCCCCGGGAGGGTACCCTAGACATAACTGACACTCGGAGACTATTGCTAGCCCTCAAGCGAACCACCTAGTCCCATCACACTCGTTCAATCAGTAAATCAGCAGAAGATATTCAAGAATAGTCTAAGCTATCAATGGGCTACAAGACTCATTAATTTTTCCTATCATAAGAAATAAGATCAACGAAACGAACTCAGTTAAAAAGGGAAAAAGGGGAAAAGAAACCCCCACATCGACCATCATCTGTCTATGTCTATTAAGCCTCTATAACTACTATCTAAGAAGGTACCATGACAGGCCATGGCTACCCCAATCTAATAAAATAACTCAAAGAAATAAAGAAAGAAACTATCCTCCAAATGCAGGGGAGGACTAACCACTCTCGAAAATCAAATGACTCTGAAACCTCAACGATACGCTTGCTGAAGTCCTCTGTCTACTGAATTTGCATTATGAAATGATGCAGCACCAAAAGGGCCTTAATATGTGGAATATACTGTATATAAAATGGGTTAAAGTAAATAGTATAGGCAAGATAATATAATATGACACCAACTCATCGGTTACTCAATATCAACTCAGAATAAGGAATGAGACTCTATCACATTACCATCAATCAAGACTTATACTATCACATAAATATCAGAGTACTATCAACATGGAACATATCTGGGAGTTTCTCTAACTGACAACCACCACCTATGAGCCGGTGATAATACAACGAAGAGATATCGTTGCCATATCCATCTAGTACCTTGCCAGGGTAAAAGACGGGTCTGTCAGTGGATCCAAAAGTCTGTCAAGTCCTTTGCCGGACAAAGGAAACATCCGCTTTCGTGGTCCAATCCTCTCCTACGCTGGCACGTAGTTAATGGGTGTGAGTGAGACTCACCATTTTAGTGCTCAATACTCTCCCCATGACTCGACTTACTCATAAAATTGTCAATCAATCGAGAATTTCCATCACCTAGCCTCTACGGGCAAGATACCTCACTTATCTCATCATCTATCCGCTCAAGGATGGTGTGTTTTATATGCCATAGCATGATCACCTAGCCTCTACGGGCAAGATACCTCACTTATCTCATCATCTATCCGCTCAAGGATTTAGGGACATTCGTGAAAACTCAAGTGTAATCTCTGAAAGATTCTAAGGGTCTCACCCTCCATCAATTCCATCAACATTAGCATCAGTACTTACTCAAAACAAGACCTGGACCACAACATGCTTTGCACTCAGTCTCACCCTCCATCAATTCCATCAACATTAGCATCAGTACTTACTCAAAACAAGACCTGGACCACAACAATCAAACATACTTACCTAATTTAGGCTCTAGACATCAACCCCTAAACTTCATTCATGCAATCTTTAGCAATTACACATATATAGTTTATACAATAGTTCAAATAATCAATTTAGCAAGTAATTATAGTTATATTGATCATCAATTTAGGAAAATAAATGTAGATTAATAGTAGTTCTCAAGATAACATGCAAGAATTGGTTAACAAGACTCATCGCTTTCATCTATCAACTTACTACAATCAGTGGGCCATATTGGAGACAATCGACATACCTGAAGTGAAGAATTACCAAGTCTCTTCAAGGATTTGGACCCGAACTTAGAAATCTTTAGGCTCTTTCTTGCTTTCTCTCTCAGAAACTTTCACGTAGGTGTTAGGAACAATGGGTTTTTGAAACCCTTCGTACAAAATAAAGACTTAAAACACATTTTGGGATTTAAAAATAGGTTGGGAGTATCTAAAATACTCTTTCCATAAAAGAATTAAAATTTTACATTGTGCAAACATATGTTCGCGTCGCGCTAGGAGCGCGAACATGTATATTTTCGCGAATTTCCAAGATTTCAAGTTCCTGTCGAAAATTTAAAAAAATCCTATGTCTGAGTCCGCGCCCTGGCCATGCATCCTCACTGTCTCGGGACAAATTATAAAAAATTATTTTTTGACCCGGTTGCTCTAAAATGTAGTCGAGACCATTTTCCCACTCGATTTTTTGCACTCCATATACACTGGCGAGTTCATCCTCAAGAATTCTCTGAGTTGGGTAACCACTCTAAGATGATTAACATGCTTCTCTTTATCCATAGAATACACCAGAATGTCACCAATAAATAGGGGTGTTTTGATAATTTTACGAGACGTTACAAAATATTTAACACTCAAAAGTTTAATTAATTTCAAAGTCTTAAGTATTAGAAAAATAATTATATTTTTATTTCCTTTCCTTTTCTTGATAGCCTAGACAAATATTTATATAAAATAGTCCTAAATCAAAAGTTAATTCTAAATATAAAGAGATTCTAATTCAAAAGTGGATCTTGAAACTAAATAAATAATAGATAGAATAATAAATTAAGAAAAATAATGAAAAGACAATTTTGTCTAAAACAGAATATTTTAATGAAGGACAAAATAGCTTGGACAGTGAAACAAACCAACTTGAAAAATAAAATTTGGATAAGTATAACTTAAAAAAATACTCTTGTTTTAAAACGAATGATCTAATTTGACTTGACATAGAGTTTAAGAAAAGAAAGAAGATTTTTTTATTTTGTGGTCCTAAATTAAAATCATGTTAAATTTACGAAAATGCTCTTTAATCTTGTGGCCTTAAACATGCCACATTACCACGAGGAAGGTTGAAACTAAACTTTGCCAATAAAATAAAATAAAATAAATCATTCTTTTTTAAAGTGATAAAAAATTAAGTAACTGATTTTTTTTAAATGGACGAAGTCTTTAGTTTATAGTACCTTCATCCCATATTATATGGGCATCTTTCTATAAATACTTATCTCATATTATATGGACACTTACTAAATTATAACAGAATTAATTATTTTTTCTCATTTTAACTCCACCACTAATATTATATTTGAATATTTCAAAAGACTGATTAATTGCTTTCATATTCAAAGAGTAAACTATTCCTATATTTTATGCATATTTTTTCTAACTTAATTTAAAGTATATTGATATAAATAAAGGGTAAAATGGTAAAGTTCATTAGTGTATTAATAATTTCTTAATTATCGTGTAAAATAGAAAGTGCTCATATAATATGAGATAGAGGTAGTAACCTATAGAGGCTAAACCCATTCCGGTATCACCCACTTTGATAATAACGTGCATGAATTCCAACAACTCGAAGAAATTCATATTTCTTCATTTTTCTCTTCTTCTGCGTCAATTTTGGGAATTCATGGCTACTTTTTTTTAATATTCAAATTTGGGCCACAACCCGATTTTATTAATAAATCAAAATATTGGGCTCAAAGAGCATAATACAAAGGTCCACACGAACAAGGTAGATCCCATGGGGTCCAGTTCAAAATGCTAAGCTTAAAGTACAAGCTTCTTGTCTTTCCATTTCCCCTTGTCTTTGACCGTAGTCTCAGTGGAACCCACGAAAAGTCCCACCACCTTCTTGATATCATCTCAGCTAAAGGTATGGTCTTCTCCTCAAATTTCTTTCTAATGTATTTGCTTGTGTCCTGGGTCTACCTTCTGATGCATGTGGTGATGTCCTCTCCGGTTCTTGGCTATTCGACTCTTTTTTGTTGATTTTTACTCTTTTGGAAGCTAAATTAGTGTAGGCCATTATAAATAGCAAATTGCAAAAGCACTGTGGTCCGTATATGTAAAATTAATCTTCCATGCTCTTGTCGCTGCTACTTTTAGTTCTTATTCTCGGAGTAGGGATATGCTGCTTGTCAATATTCACTATATTTCTAGCCATGCTAGGTAGCTCTTTGAAAGATCTGAATTGCTGTATATTGTTTGAATGAAAAGCTTCATTAGCTAGAAAATCTGCCAACTAGTTGGCCTCTCTTAACACATGATTGATTTGAATGTTGACTGAAACCATAACAAACTGCATCTCCTCCACAAATTTCACTATCTCCCAAGGAATTTTCCAATCTCTCATCAAGATATTCATCAAAAATAGGGAATCAGTCTCTATAATCATATTTTGGAAGACTCTGATCTTGCAATAGAGCCTGATTTTCCAAATAGCAGTAGCTTCAACAAATACACTAGAAGACTCCCCTATTTGGTTTGCTTCAGCATAAGTGAGATCACCTAGCTGATCTCTGATGCAAAAACCATAGGAGCTCAAGTCTGGATTCCCTTGTGATACCCTAGTTGTATCACACTTCACCCAGTCATTGTCTGGGGCACTCTAATTAACTAGGCTGCAAGATATGGATGGTATACATTTTTGAAGTATCTCAAAATTGTCCTTTCAACAGAGGTACATTTTTCCAGGATAGAAAGTTGCTCTTTATAGAAAGTTGCTCTTTATCAGCTGCTGAACTGTTATATGACAGTTATGTAGTTTAGAGAATGATATAGACTTACCATGTCTTAGAGCGTTTCTCATCTTCCACACTTCCCAGATAATTATAGCAGGAATAACATATAGTATCTATTTAGTCCTTAACTTCTCTGCAAATGTCCACTAGTGTGCAATTGCAGGCATTAATTGAGCTTCTTCCACCTTGAAACCTGCACAATTAACAAAATCTCCCCATAGTTTTTGAGCTATAGGGGATGTTAGAAAAAGATGATTTAGGCTTTCTTCCTTTCCAGTCTCACAACACCAACATTTGGAGACATTGGAATTCCTACTTTTTTAAATAAGTCATCAGTAGGTACTCTTTTTTTTTTGGTCACCCTCCAAAGGATTTTTTTTTATGAGGGATGTTTTTAATCCAAACTTTTTTTTGCCACTCCAACTTCTCTTTTCTATTCCTCAGGATGTGATATGCAAACTTAACTGAGAATCTGCCACTAGTACAACCAATTCACCATGCTTTATCAGTATCCTCCACCATACCAGATTTAATACCATTACATATAAGGTCAGACAACTCATTATACAAATTATCCTGTAGTGATCTTTTACACATGGTGTTATTGACTATGGAATCCTTCACTTCAGCCTCCTCATTAGAGACCTACCCCTCCTCTGCAAAATATAAGGCATCAATTTTTGTTCAATTATCAAAGCAAAAATAGAAATTTTCAGCTTTCAATTGCCACCAGATAAAAGGCTCCACTTCTTCTCTAACATATATCATATTTCTCCAAATTTGAGATACTCCAGTATTTTAAGTGTTAGTTGGATGTAATTTTTTTACAATATTTGCTACCCATATGGGTCCTCGAAAGAGTACCTATAGATGTTATGAAATTTCATCAAAATTTGGCTATCAAAGCTTTATTAACATCAAATAAAGATCTGAAGCCTAATCCATCCTTTTCTCTTGGGTAACACATAGTGTCCCATGACAGCCAATGCATTTTCTTCTCCATAACAATGTTACCCAAGAAAAAAAAAGCTTGATAAATTTTTCTTATGACTCCTTTAGTAGGGGTCAGAGTAGAAAAAAGATAGATAGGTAAGGATTGTAACACATGATTTACCAGAATAACTTTACCTCCAAAAGAGAGAAATTTATTTTGCCAAGATAAAATTCTTCTGGTTACCTTTCTGATAATGTCTTCAAAGTGAGAACATTTTTTCCTCCAATAAAAAATTAGACAACCAAAATAGATAAAAGGAAACTCCCCTGGCCTGATTCCTGTTAACTTTCTTAGTCTAATATAAAAGATCAAATGAGTATTTTCATGCAAGTAGAAGAGGCTCTTGAGCTTATTGATTAATTGTCCTGAGACCTCATCATACTCCTTAAGAACATGCATCATCTTGATGATAAAAACTTTATACCCTGAATAAAAAAAGAATTGTATCATCTATATATGACAAGTGATTAATTTCTGGGCTCCATTTAGGAAGCCCATAACCAATAAAATCCATATCCTTATGTGGATTATTCAATCCCTTAGAAAGAACCTTTGCAACAATAATAAACAGTGTAGGCGAGAGTGAATCTCCTTATTTCAAATCTCTGATAGATTGAAAAAAATCATGTGATTGCCCATTCGTCAATACTGAATACCAATTGTCAGACACCAACCTCCAAATCATATCAATTACAACTCTTGAAAAATCAAATTTACTCAAAACTTTAGTTAGAAATATCCATGATACTTTATCATGTGCTTTGTCCATATCAAGCTCGACCACCACATTAGTATGATTCTTGATAATTTCTTAGGCCAATAAGACATTTTTCACTATATTTCTTCCTTTAACAAAGCCTGATTGATTGGATGATATGATTTTAGGAAGCATACCAACCAATCTATCATGTAATACTCTGGAAATCACTTTGTTAATAAAACAACTCAAACTAATTGGTCTAACATCAGATGAGGTTCTTGGAATTTTCTTCTTTGGAATTAACACCAAATTAGTATAAGTTATAAATCTTGGTAGCTCCTATCCACAAAAGAAAGCCCTTACTACTTAGTGATATCATTACCAACAATATCCCAAGACTTCTGGAAAAAACATCCTGAAAAGCCATCTAGTCCCGTAACATTGGTCCCACTTAATTAAAAAATTATCCTCTTTACCTCATCTTTTTCAGGCAGCCTAGTCATATCAGTGTTGTCATTCTTTGAAATTAAAGTAGGAATGTGTTCCAGCATATCAAACTGCTGATTGTTCAAACTACTGATTGTTCCTGTTATCTTGGAACTATCTAGTCTAGTAGTGAACTGCTTCCCTACCTATTGTTGCATTTGTATTCAAAATTCCACCCTGGTCAGACACCAATTCCGTCAATTATAGTTTTCTTCTCTTTTCTTGAACATAAGAATAGAAAAAATTTGTATTCTTGTCCCCCTGTGCAAATCACTTCATTCCTGTTTTTTGCTTCCAAAATTCCTCCTCTAATTTGAGTGATCTTCTCAATTCTGCTTCAACTTTGCTGAGGGTAGACCTATTCTCAAGGGAGGAATCAATTTCAAGTTGAGATTCTTCAACTCTAATAATATCCACCAGAGTGAAAGTTTGAATAAAAATATTCCCAAATTCCTCTTTACTCCATATTTAACTCTCTTTAATTTAGCAAGTAGCTCTAAAAATAGGTCCCCAATAAAGCCAGCAAGCGAGTGTTGTCTGATTATATCTAGGAAATTCTTATGCTTGCACCAAAAATTAAGAAAGACAAAAGGCTTCACAATATCACCAACTTCAGAATTGCAAATCACACAGATGTGTGTGTGGTCAGATCCTTGTATAATCTGATGCTGCAGCTCAATCGAAGGAAAAATCTCATAAAACTTTGCATTTACCAGAACTCGATCCAACCTGTCAAATGTATATTCATCATTGATACGACTATTCCACCACGTATACTTACTATCGGAGAATTTGACATCCATCAGTGCATATGTATTTATACATTCAAAATTCATAGCCTCCAATTGTGTGAACTATAGTCCCCCCAATTGCTCATCTTCATTCAGTATAACATTAAAATTACCCCCACCATCCATGGCCAATTTGATATATTTGTAGATTTCAATTCATTCCAAAGTTCTAGCCTCTCTACAGTCCCACACGTCGCATATATGGAACTAATCACAAAACATGTGCTATTCATACAGAATTTCATTGTGATTTGTTGGGGTGAGTCCTTCATCAATACTCCTGACCACACATCATTCCAAAAAATTCATATTTTTTTAGACCAATTTACTAGGGCTTTGTCAAATTCAACCTTCTTCTAAATTGATCTAACTCTGATGGTTCCTGAAAGGGTTCCATCAAAGCTATAAAAGAATACTTGTACCTTTTATTTAAATCAGTCAACTGCTCAAATGCATTTTGCTTATTGACTGATCTAATATTTCAAAACAAAGCTTTGTTAATCATTGATTACAACTAGTTTCCCTCCCCTTATTACTCCTTATTTTCACTTGTAGTGGAATCACTGATCTTCTTTTTTTTGCTTTTAGGCTGGTGGTATGCCTAGGGGACAGATCCCCAGCCTGATTGACACACAAAATATTGTAGTCTATCCTCTCATCATCAGTAGTCACTTGCCTCTGATAATCATCTGTTCCCTCCCGCTTTTCACCCAAAATTTCATTAAATTACCTATTGGAACATGATTATTAGAGTCACTAGTAGTGTCACCTTCCCGTTGTTCCAATCTGATTCCCCCCCTACTTTGCCCTTTGTTACTCTCTTGACCACCTTCAGATCTCATCACCTCAGCTCCATTATCCTCAACTCTTAAACGAGTTGACTTGATGAGTTTTCTTACTTGACTCTTGAGATTTATCATTGACCCCATCTACTTTGTGAATTTCAACAACATCCGTATTCTGATTGGTTGGAGAAGTAATCAGTTTTTCTTTTTGAAAATTATTCTCTACCCATTCCTTCATTGATAATTTTTTTCATTCTTCTTCAATTTTATTTTGGTATTTGAAAATCACCTCTTCTCCATCATCACCAGCCAATGAATCAAACTTATTTTTAGTTGCTAGCTATACCTTTAGAGGTTATTTGTTCCATGCACCATTTTTTTGTTGTTGTTGGAAATCTCCACTAATTTTTCCCCATTTTCAACTTGCTATCCTACTCACCACTCTCCACGACTTCTTTCCCTTTATCATCCGTGATAGGCTTTGTGGTCTCTTTCTTTTTGAATAACTCTAGATGCTTAACGAAGCATTGTTCCTCATCATGCCCTATATCATACATATTTTACAATATTTGGGGATGCAATCATATTTAATATGGATCCATTTATCCAAAATCTCCCTATTTGCTGACCTTATTCCAATCTTCATGCATTTTGGGAAATCGCCAAGCAAGTCCAATTCCACTTTAACCCTGGCACAACTTGGTTGAGTTTGATTTTTTGTGGCCAAATTATCCTGTAAAGATTTACCCACTGCTGGAGCTAGTGAAAAGGCAACCTCTTCCAAAGAAATTTGGAGGAAGTGACAGGAAGGAGCAATGACTGTCGAGGTCTCTTCTTCTGGATTGAACATTGGATCCCATTTCAATACTCTCATAGGATATGAACTATTGCGCTGAGATATATAGAAAACAGGTTTGAACAATAGAGAGACATAGACCTCCAATAGTGAAGCCCGAATCAATGTGTCAATTGCTTAGAAGTTCAATTTTACATTCTCCTTTCAACTCGCACTACTTTGGAATCAACTTTCACAGATCCTAAATATCCGACTATTTATAAGAAAATTTGTCAATTATTGCATACTGGAGATTCTCGTTGATAATCATTTGTTCAACCTCATGTTGATCCCACAATACAATAGGTTCCCCATGTTGGTAAGTAATGAGTTTCAAAGGAATAGGTTTAACTTTCCCCGCTGAAGGTTTTAAAATGCTAGCGTAAAATGTCACTGGAGAAACTGGTTGACCAACCCTTGTCGAAGGTTGGCCAACGACTGACATGGCCATGCCAGAAACTTCAGAATTTTGGAATGGTGATACTAAGGTTTTGGTAAAAGTTTTTTTTTTAAGACTTCCATAAATGTGAATTCATGGCTACTGCTATTCCAACTCAAAGGTTTCCTTGGGCAGATGAAGCACCAAGTTTAATTGGGTCATCCTTAATTTCAAATGCACCCAGAAAAGGGTGCAATTGTTTGCCTCTCTTTGTAGCCATTGTATTTATAGTTGAGATTTCTTTTATGAGTAAAATTATCATGCCGAATAAGCCAATTTTGTTAATTCTTTTAAAATAATTAAGCACTATTCTAACTTGATTAAATTTGTGTAGTTGAGTTTATTTCGTTTTAGAATTATAAGAGTATGTAATATAGCAAATTTAAAAAGAAAAAAAGTAATTAAAATTATGTTGGAAACATTAATGGGTTATTGAATAAGAAATTGTTTGGCAGGAGGGATTAGAGGAAATAATCCAGGGGAATTATATTAGTTAATACTTTGTTTGATAGAAATTTGGACCCATGTATAACTAATCCATGTATTAGTTAATACCCCATACATGTTATTAACTAATACCTCCCATTTGGTGGTATTACCTAATACCTTGGATTTAATATTATAGGATTATACATAAAGACAGAAATATCCCTCAAATTCCTTTATATTTTTTTTAATTTTTTAATTTTATGTTTTATATTTGTAGTGTTATACTAGTAAATTT